>QANU01110036.1:0-35376 GCA_003254905.1 Nissolia schottii
TGGAGCCTCCGTAAACTTGGATCGTAAACTCGTACGAGTTTACCTATTATTAAAAAAATATTATGCTACAAAAATATACTTAATAAAACTTGAAATTCATAAATACTTTTAACTCCATAACAAAGCACAAATAAAGATGAAATATATAAGTTCTAAGTTCAATTCATACATAATACATATGTTTGAACCATAACATATCATCCTGCATGTAACATCCCGATTTTTTCCCTTATAAAGATTTCGCGAAATTTATAATTCAGCATAATTAAAGTGTATTCGAGACGGTTATTTAGACTGGGAAAAATAAACATAAAGGTTTATTTCTCCAAAATCCCAGTCAAAATAATGGTTTCGTAAGCTCACGGAGATTTCGCAGGACTCAGATCGATTTTCGATTGACAAAAGGTATCCGTAAAATATACTTGTATGGAGATATGTTAACGAATACCTTAACTTGACGCATCCTGTAACACCCTAGGTTAGCAGCTTATGCTTAAGTCATAATCTGCGTCTGCTAGGTTGTTATCTGATGTGTGGGCATACTGGTAGTCCCTACCTTACTTTGGAAAATAATTAAGTTAACTGAAAATAAGGACCCATTTTTTTTTCTTTTTAAACATAATCTATCCGTCAATCTAGAGCCATGCGTGTGGACTATTTTGAGTCCCGTATAGTCGTATCACAGATAAATGCGTACTTCGTCTGTTATACAGGTACATACATAAACAATAAAGTAATCAGTACCATGTGGGTCCAACAGTCAATGTCATACATGTCAAGAAGTCATATCCATACATATTATAAATGTTGTATGAATACATCAAAAGACTACAGGATGGAATACATCAAAATATACATATAACTAGAACTACTAGCCAAATATGGCGTCTGATGATAGGGTCAGGATATAGTGCTGGTCAGGTCTCTGGCTCGTCCTCGCTGAACTCCTCCTCCGGATCCTCCTCGGGGTCCTCCTCTGGATCCTCCTCCTCTAGCTCTGACCCCTCTGGCTCGTACACGGGCTCCGGCTCGTCCTCCTCGCTATCCTCCTCCATGGCTACCAAAGGATACTCCTCCTCGGGCGAGGAGGGCACTGGTACATCTGGCGGGTCTCGGGGGCCGTAGGATGGACCTGCCTAGTGGCTGGGAGTGCGAGACGCGAACTGACGGCGATAGTCTCTGGCCGTCCTCATCCGTGCCGTCTGCTGATAAGCCTTGGGCGGTCACAATCTCACAGAGACTGGGTCGACCTCCACGTCCTTCTCGTATGAGATGGGCTTGCCGTCAGCGGATGTCTCTGGCTCGGGGAATACCGGTGGCGCGACTCGGTGGGGTGTAGGACGATTCACTACTAGTACTGACCAAAGCTCCGCCTCCTCCCCTGTCTCAGGGTCTACTGTCCTAAATCTGCTGAGCAGGATCCACCTCTTCCTCAGTAGGGACGTCATCTATCTCGCCTGAAGCCATAAGTGAGTGGGCGTGAGAACAGTGGTTCTCAGTGGTTGACTATGGCATAGGGGAATTTGGTTACTCAATTATGCTCCGGCTGTCCAGGAGATCTCTAGTGTTCATGCATCTAGACATCCTACCAGTTATTTCTTACCTAAGTTCCTGGGCGGCTTTATCTAGTTACTAGGTGACAGGGAACTAATCTTTCTTACTAAGTTCTCGTGCTTTCTATCCTTGACCGTTCTGACACTACTACTCATATAGGTATGCCCGGTGACCTTGCCCCATGCGTTCCTTATGAGCATGGTGACCTGGTCAAGACATAACGGCGCTTTAATCACATAGGTATGTATGCAAGGTGATCGTGTCCCATGCGTTCCTTATGAGCCTGGTGACGTGATCGAGCCCCATGCGTTCCTTATGAGCATGGTGACGTACATAATGCCTGCGTTCCTTATGAGCCTGCTCTTGTGCACTATGCATGAACTTTACAATTTAAGTAAATGGTATCATATACTTTCTCTTACGCATACCGGCTCACCCGGGTTAGCGTCTTCTCATTCATCATATCTCATTATCATATGCACCTTATCTTTCTGTACTGTTCTGGTTCTTACGTTCATTATTAACTTCATTCATTAATCTTGAGCGTAGCATAGTCTCTAGTGGTCTATCCTCATGATGCATGCACGACTCGATACTCATATTCTTGTTTACTGTACCTTTTGGTGACTCATAGTACAAACACATGCCATTATAAACTGACTGCATAGACTTCTACGAGCTAAGTACTTGTTGGAATGTAATGGACCTCAGAACCCCTTGCTCGGAAACCACCATCAACACTAGGGAATCTCCGCGGAACCCACTAAGCAATTCTCTAGGGGTTACTCAACCACTCCGGCATATCTCCACGGAACCCACTTGGCACCGCTACTGGCGCTAGTCTGAAACATTGGGAGTTCGCTCATCCGTCCTAGGGTTCCTCCGCGGAACCCTACTCCGTCACCACTACTAGTGCTCACTCGGTCTACTCTCCAGGGAGCCACTCATCACTCCAGGGAACCTCCGCGAAACCCACTCAGCACCACTCCTGGTGCCCACTCAACACTCTTCACGTAACCCTCTCAGCTCTCCAGGGATACTCTGCGGAACCCACTCAACATCATTCCTGGTGCCCACTCTACACTCTTCACGTGACCCTCTCAGCACTCTAGGGATCCTCCGCGGAAACCATTCGACACCATTTCTGGTGCCCACACTGCACCTTTCACGTGACCCTCTAAGCTCTCCAAGGATCCTCCGCGGAACCCACTCAACACCATTTCTGGTGCCCACTCTGCACCCTTCACGTGACCCTCTCAGCTCTCCAGGGATCCTCCGCGGACCTACTCAACACACAGTTCTGGTTCTCACTCAACTCTCCCGGTAACCCTCTCAGCGTACTTCAGGGATCCTCCGCGGAACCCTTCCCGCACCTTTCCTAGTGTTTACTCAGCACACTCTCCAGGGAACCACTTACGATTCTAGGGAATCCACTCTCCCACTCTAGGGCATCCTCCGCGGAAACCACTAAGAAACCTCCCAGGGAACCACTACTGACGCCCGCTCGTTAACTCTCTAGACTCCTCTCTGTCCCTCTCTGCGGAAAGCTCGGGCCTAGCTCCTGGGTTATTTTCTCTCGTTCTCTTACACTCATCCATGTTCACACCCCATATTCCAGCAGTACCCGAGCAACAACATGAATGTTCAAGCATCATGAAACAACGTAAATATATTCAACATGAAATAGTAATATTTATCCTCATGGCATTTCTAATTTTCCCTACTCAAGATACACACAAGCATACAACAACATCCCATAGACAGGGGTGATGGTACTACCCACCTGTAGAAAGCTTGGTGGTGGTGGTGAAGTTTGAAGTGAAGTCCACAAGCCTTGTTGCTTCCCAAAGCTTGAGCTTCCTTTCTTCAAGGTGAGAATCTGGCACAATGAAAAGGATGATGTTGTTCCTCTTGGTAGTGGGTGTAAGAAAATGAAACTAAGATGAGGAGATTTTGAGGGTTGTGTTTCGGTTTTCTTGGGGGTGAATGAGGATGGTAAGAATGCTTGCTTGCTTGGAGACAAAGGGGGTTCTTGGAGCTTGGCTTGAGGTGTGGTTATGGAGGATTTTGGAAGATGAAATTTCTCTTGGAATTTTGGGGTGAGGCTTCGGTGGTGAGGGCTGAATGGTGGGGAGATTAATTGATTTTTGGATTTAATAAAATGTGGTGAATAGTGGGAGGTATGGGCATAGGTATGGTGCATGATGTGATTAGGCTTTGAAGTGTAAGAAAGCATGGTGATGGGAAATGTGGAAGCATGATTTAAGGGATTATTTTTGTCCCAAAAATCTCTCCGAAAACTGTGCAGCCCTTCTCCTTGCAGCTGCTGAAATTTCATTTTACTCCGATTCCGGTTCGCTCGTGTTTTATCGCTTGCAGTGTCGGTGCGTCGCGCACGGTCGTCCGAAAAATATTCTGTTTATACCGTCGCGATCCTCTAATCCCCCTACCTAAGGGTGTTAATATTTAAAGGTGTTTGTGAAATTTTCTCTGGGGAAATATTTTCACAGACACCTTTTTCGCGTCGAGAAATTTCATCGGCGAACAGCGGCTGTTCAGTTGTCTGCCGAATTTCCTACCGCGACACGTTTTATTTCCTAGGGATATTCTACCTAATAATTTCCCATTTTATCCTCTAATCACGATTAGAAATTAATCTGGTATTTATGTGCACAATTATTTCTCTAAGAAAATTCGGGATGTTACATATCCGCCTGACCAGGAAAATTAGTATATTGCGACTATGTGTCCGAAATATTTTTAGGATATCCGTACACGAGCGATTAACGGCCAAACACGATCAAACGTGATCGAAACTGGTCAGGAAACCATAGTGGTTATCCTTAACTAAGATATTTATATATAATAATAATATAATAATAATAAAAAGAAAATAAAAAAGAAAGAAAAGAAAGAGAACAGTGATGCGGTGGCTTGGCTATAAATAGCCAAAGCCCCGAACTCACTTCACTGTATTTTCTTTCTTAAGTTTTCAAATTTCGGTTCCGTTCGTGCACACTGCGGTAACGCTGCCAGACTCCGGAAAAATCATAGGAGCATACCACCGTGGAGGGGATATTATCCACATCAACTCTCCTGATTCAAAGCCTGCGTAGGAAGTGGATAACCCTAGACCTACTGTCTATGTGGATTTCTATGTTATTCATGTGTTTATGTTTGTGAAACTGAGTTAGAAAATATTATGTGAAAAACATAGAGATTATGTTGTGAAAATGGTTTTGAGTAGTTTTGATGTTAGAAAAGTATAACTGTACTTGTTGGAACATAGGGGAAGCATAAATATGTTTTACTATGAAAGACTTTGCGAAATATGCGAAAAACAGTGCTACAGATGAGTTTATAGCAAGGTCATTCGAATGACTTACCATAGTCATTCGAATGACACTGAAATTTACTCATCCTGGAGCATTTTTATCAGGTCATTTGAACGACTAGCCATGGTCATTCGAATGACTATCAATTTTTACCCACGGAGAACAATTTTAAAAGGTTATTCAAATGACCTAACCCTAGCCATTCGAATGACACTTCATTTTTACAAACAGAGTGCTAAATTTTCATGTTATTCGAATGACTAAGCACGGTCATTTGATTGACCACTAAAGAACTTGATATTTTGGCTTTCCTACATGTTCCAACAAGCATAGAAACTTGGAAAATCATATATGCAAATAACTGTGGATTTATTGTGTTTGTGAAAGCATGCATCATGAGGACTAGATCACTAGAGGTTATCACCTAATGATGACAAAAATCATAATGGAATATAGGAAACAAGGGTAGGTTCTAAAGGAAAAGATAATGATGAGTTTTGGTAGTTGGTATGAAACAGTGGTTGACAGACAAGGTAAAGAGTATACGACCCGCTTCCGGCTTCGCCATGAGGGCGACCCCTCGCCACCTAGGTAGGGGGTGGAGTTTTGTTGCCTTGAGGAACAGACAATGAAGGTAGGTCGTACATCACCATAGGGACGACGGTCCTGAGGTGTACGAGGAGATGTGATACGAGTTGGTAATGATAAACGATATGATACCATGCCTGGCGGGCATGATGACTGGTCCCATGCATTGATTCCGTGCCTAATCGGCATGATGAACAGTCCGTTACATTGATACCATGCCTGGAGTGCATGATTAATTGTCCCATGCCTAACGTGTATGGTGGAATTATCCCATACAACATACGCGTGATGAATGGTTGAGTATGTATGCATGCATGTGTCGGTATCTACAGTTACGTTACGTAGGTGTATGACAGTCAGGAATAGAAAGCGCGAGAACCTAGAAGTAAGTAAAGAAAGATTAGATTCCCCAATCACCTAGTAAAGTAGATAAAGCTACTTAGGACCTAGGCTGAAGATAATAATTAGTAGGAGTTTAGTATGCATGAACACTTATCGATCTCTTTAGTAGCCTGGATCATAACGGAGTAACGAAACTATAGGTAGCGCTAGGGATTCCCACTAAGGACGTAGAGTTCTCACCCCCACTCCTTTATAATTCCAGGTGTTCAGAGCGAATGGATCAATGAGAGAGATACGTGGTAGACGACGGGTGGCTGCAGCAGGACAGTTCCCGAACCAGAGCAAAGTGACTATTTTCGCATTAGGGCGATAGATATTTTGTGTAATGATCTATGACTTTTATAACTTTTTGTGTAAATACTTACTAGTATGCCAATGTGTAATTATGTGTTGGACCTTGTTTGCAATTACATGTATATACTCTTCATGTTCTATTTCGGTTATTCCTTAAATTATGTAAGACGTTCGCGTTTGTACATATACGCTTCCTTGATCACGCACGGCTCCTAGTTTACGAACTGATAAAGCAAACGAACGATTTTCAAAATGGTCCATATTTTCGTGTAAGAGATATTTGGAATGTTAAAAGTAGGGACTAAAAGTAACCCAACCACTGTACATAACAACCCTATAATCAGTATTACGACTATAACGTAGGCTAAAAGTAGGGGTTTTACAGTTGGTATCAGAGCAGTTTGGTCCCATGGAGCTTGAGGATTGGCCTGCACTATGCTTTGGAGCATGATTCACGGTGTATACCCTACTAAGTTGTATGTGCTAGACATTTGTGCATTAGCTTATCTTGAGAGTGATCAACTTAGGATTTTTGCAGGTGCTACCAAACCATCCATGCCACCTAGAAGGGATGCTGCACAACGCAATACCGCGGAAGCCGATCTCACATAGATACTCAAACAGTTGGCCTAGGCGACAACCCATATCGCAGCCGCTCCTGTCCAGAGGGATGCCCCACCGCCAGAGCATGATGCCGACACGAAGAAGTACGCCAACTTTGTCAAGGCCAACCCTTGATCCTTCGAGGTTGATGGACCCAGAACAGGTCCACCACTGGATAAGGGAAATGGAACAAGTCCTGGGTGATCTCTGCTGCACGAATAAGCAAAAAGTCAGGTTCGCCACTAGAAGGTTGCGGGGCACAGCGCAAATGGTGGGACACTACCAGCCCTCTCCTGGAGGAAGGAACAGGCCCGATCACCTCTAGTTTACCACATCCTTTGTGGACGAATATTTTCCAATCGGACTAAGAGAACAGAAAGAGGCAAAGTTTCTCGCGTTGCAACAGGGTCATATGATGGTAGCTGAGTACACGACGACGCTTGAACGACTATTTCGCTACTCCCGTACGTACCAGCTCAACCGCAACGAGGCGTGGAGGTGCGGGAAATATTAGAGGGGGTTAAAGCTAAAGCTTCAAGTGTCTGTCAATCACCTATACATCCGTAACTACACCATTCTGGTTAATACTTGTCTGACCCTGGAAAAATCAATGACCAACTTGACGTCTGCGAGGAGCGAGTGGCTTAAGAGGAAGGAAGTAGAGCAAGGGAACCCGTCGCAAGAGCCCAGGAAGAAGGGACCTTTCCAGGCCCTTTTCCCTAGTCAGGGTAGAGGGCGATATCCATATCAGCCTCAGCAGTAGCAGCAAGGACAAGCCTCGGATCAGTCCCAACAAGACCAACCACAACAAGGAGGCAAGCGCAGGCCACCTTGCTAGAAATGCGGCAAGCCCCACAGTGTAGAGTATCTGAATAGGAAGGACGTTTGCTATCGATTTAGGAAACCCGACCACTTCTCCAAAACATGTAGGGAAACCCTACCTGTCAACTAACCGGGCATCTACCACCGATGTGGGGAAAGCGGACATTTCGCCAAGGATTGCATGGCGACCCAACCCATGACCCAACCAACTGTCCCGCCTCCAAGACGAGTCTTTACCATGTGGGCCAACTTTGAGCAGATGAGAGAAGACGCCGCTGCAGGTGGGTAAACAGTAGTGAGAATAGCGGATACCTGCAACCTCTAGCCACGCTAAAATTTCGGGGCAAAATTCTTTTAAGGGGGTGAAAGCTTTTTCGCAATGGTTTGCACTCTCGTTTATTTAATATGTATATCCTTCTTTACAGCTTTCAGATTCTCAATGAATCCAATTGCAGTATAGTCGGGTATAGTCGTATCCACAGGGATTGTTGTTTTTAAAACAGTCGTCTTTAAATTGTGATACTTTAAGCTATAAGGAGTGTTTGTTTTGTTGAGTAAATTAACAAAGAAACAAAGTGCATATAAATTGAAAGTATAAAAACAATAGTGAAATTGAGTTTAGGCTAGTGTAGAAAGATGTTGGGATTTGATAGTGGCAATATTACCTCAATGCAACCATTAACCTAGTGAATATGGTCTATGAGTCCGTTGATTTTATCGCATTAGTTCTTAACTTAATCATCTTTTCTCAAGCATGTTAAGATCACTCGGGTTCCTTAATTATGTTGTCAATTCCTTGCACAAACTTAACAAAGTAACTCAATGTTAATCCGGATGTTAAACGACTAATTCTTGGTTCCAGTTATGACAACTAAAAACTAGATGAATTGATCTAGGTCAAACTCAAGTGATTATAACTTTCGTTCGCAATCTTTAAGCATAGAATCAAGCTTAGCATAGCAATATTGATCTTAACTTGGTTATAACTTAATTAGTATAACTTTCATTCATACAAGTAGGTCTCAAATCAAGAATCAAAGCACTAAACAAAAGCTAGCATTAAGGATAAGATCAATCATTAAAATCATAAGACATCATAAAATCATAGACGTAAGTTAAGATGGATACATTTAAGAAATAAAGCACATCAAATCCCAACAATAAAGAAAGTTAGCTATCCATAGTTATGGATAGGTTGCAAGCTTACAAGAATTTAGAGAGGTGGTAGGTTAGAGAGGAGTGGTGAGTTGCTTCCACACTTTCACCACAATTTACAACTGTTGCCAAGTTCGGCAGCACTTCCCTTAAGGGATTTTCTAAATCTTAGCATTCTTACTAACCCTAACTCAAATATGAGCAGATATGAGAAGAATGGATGTAAATGGGAGAAGATGGAAGTGAAGTGAATGCCTCATAAGCTGCAGGGGAGCCCTCTATTTATAGGCCTCGGATTGGCTCCATCGCTCAGCGGTATGCTCTAACCGCTCAGCGAGGTAATGATGACTTGCTAAGCGGTATGTACTTTTTTGCTGAGCGCTATCACTAGGGGATTGCAAGTGGCTGATCTGCTGACAGATTCCCTTGTGGCTTGCCAACTGGTGGCGGCTGTAACATCCCGATTTTCCATAGGGAAATAATCGTAAATATAATTATTATATTAATTTTCTAATCATGACTCAAAAATTAAAATGGGGCATTAATAGGTAAAATATACCTAGAAAATAAGACGTGTCATGACAAGAAGTTCGGAGGACAACCAAACAGTCATTGTTCGCCGACAAAATTTTCTGACGCGCAAAAGGTGTCCGTGAAAATACTCCCCCGGAGAAAAATTCACAAACACCTTTAAACATTAATACCATTAGGTAGAGGGGAATTAGAGGATCGTGACGGTATAAACGGAATATTTTTCGGACGACCGTGCGCGACGCATCGAGACTGCGAGCGATAAAACACGAGCGAACTGGAACCGGGAGGAAATGAAAATTTCAGCAACTGAACCCGAGAGAGAGGGCTGCATGGCTGATTGGGATTTTTTCAATCCCTTAAGTCATGCTTCCAAAGTCCCATCACCTTACCTTTCTTACACATGACCATACCCACCCATACCTATGCCCATGCTTTCTACTATTCATCCAACTTTATTTAATACTTCCCACTCACCATCAGCCACACAAACCGAGTTCTCTCCCCAAAACTCCAAAGAAATATTTTCATCTCCCTCATCCTCCACAAAACCGAGGCTTCTTCCTCACAACACCAAGCAAAAATTTCATTTCTCCCCTTCTCAAAAACCGTGAGCTTACTCATAGTTTCTTCAAGTTTCTCTTGGAGAAAGGTGGCCCCAAGCATGGGAAGCATCGAGCTAGTGGGACTTTACCCCAATCTTTCCTCCCCCACCAGGTTTTTCTGCAGGTGGGTAATCCTAAGCTTGCCCCTCCTTGGTAGCTCTTCTATACTTGCTTGTTTGTATGTTTTGTTTATGGTTTATGCTAGAATTGCTTGGTTAGGCTAGGAAGATGATTCTGAAGGGTCTTGTGACCTGGACTAGTTAGTTCTATGATGATTGGAATATGTGTGAGGATCTCAAGGAGTAGCCATGAGCAAAGTGGAAAAGAAATGAAAGAAATTAAGCATTTAGGTTTCCAGTTTCGCCCAGTGATCGACGAGTGTGGGTTCCGCGGAGAGTAACTGAATGTGAAAACATGAGAGAAAATAAGCAAGGAAGTAAGCGCTGAGAAGAGTTTGGAGCTGTTGAGCGGCGCCTGGACAGGTGTTGCGTGGGTTCCGCGGAGAGGGACCGAGAGGAGTCTAGAGAGTTGTTGAGCGGCGTCTGGAATGGGTACCAAATGGGTACACGTAGAGTGACTGAGAGGAGTCTGTAGAGAGTGTTGAGCGGCACCAGGAGTGCTGCCGAGTGGGTTCCGCGTAGGATCCCTAGGGTGCGAATGTGAGAGAATGAGAGAAGACCAGTAAGGAAATAAGCACTGAGTAGTTCCGCGGAGAGTGACTGAGAGGAGTCTAGAGAGTTGTTGTGGTTTCCCTGGAGAGGCATGCTGAAGGGTTCCGCGGAGGATCCCTGGAAAGCGAGTGTGAGAAAACGAGAGAAAATAAATAAAGAAGTAAGCGTTGAGTGGGTTCTGCATAGGACCCCTGGAGTGTGAGTGCTGAGTGGGTTCCGCGGAGGATCCCTGGAGTGTTACTGAGAGGTTACGCGGAGAGACTGGAGAGTTTCTGAGTGGGTTCCGCGGAGGTTCCCTGGAGTTACTGAGTGGTTCCCTAGTGAGGGTTTTCAAGGTGGTCTTGAGGCACATAGTCCAATCATCAATGTTACAGCTATACTTAAGTGGAGGTGCGAAGAAGCTTATAATTAAAATGGGCACGGTTATAAGCGGACACGAACCGAAGCTTAAGTATAGGATTTGTGTGATTATATGTTTATGTGTTTGAGCAAGCATGCATCATGAGGATAGATCACTAGAAGTGATTGTTTAATGAATGAGTAATGAATAAAGTTGAGAATGAAATGTGGGAATAAGAGCACGAAGAGAAAAGATAAATGTGCATATGAAAAAAAAGAATGATGGCATGCATGACATGTGATGAAAAGAATGATGGTGTAAAGAATGAATGAATGATGATACGATCCGCTCTCAGCTTAGCCACGAGGGTGGCCCCTCGCCACCCGGTAAGGGGGTGGAGTCATGTTGGCTCGAGGAACAGACAGAAAATGAGGTATCCTGTGTTCTCACCCCCACCCCCTCGGTTATGGAGTTCACGCCTGGCTCGGAAGAACAAAATGAAAAGAAAGAAAGTAAAGAAAGTATAAGTATATAATGAGGTATGCCTGTGTAGTCGTCAAGAGAATGCTCGAGACGGCCTATGTATATACGCGAAGTGTAGACAGTGAGCACGAGAACTTAGATAAGAAAGACTAGTTCCCCTGATCACCTAGTAACATAGATAAAGATGTTCAGGATCCTAGGCCAAGATAATAATCAGTAGGATTTTAGTATGCATGCTCACTTAGAGATCTCTTGAACGGCCGGGAGAATAACCGAGAAAATGAACCTGTGGTAGTGCTAAGGAATCCCACTGAGGACCAAGTGTTCTCACCCCCACCCCCTTGGTTATGGATCCCGCAGGTGTGCAGAGCGAACGGATTGACCCGAGGGACGTCTGGTAGACGACAGAAGACTGTAGCAGATCAAAGCCAAGGCAAAGGAATGACAGTGACATTAGGATGATATATGTATCGTCTTATGACTATGACTTTTATATGTTTTGTGTAAATATTTATTACTATGGCTATGTGTCATTATGCTTTGGGACCTTGGTTGTAATTATATCTATATACACACTCTCCATATTCTACTGCGGTTATTAGCTATTGTTATGATATATTCTGTTAATCACGCACGGCTCCTAGTTTATAAATTGATAAAGCACGCAAACGATTTTGAAAATGGTCCATATTTTTGCGTATAAGATATTTGCAAAAGTAAAAGTATGGGCTGAAGGTAACCCGACACAACGGTTAACAACCCTGTGAGCATTGCTTACTACCATGGGAGTGGGTAGTTAGCAGGGGTGTTACAGCGGCTGACTCTAGCTGGCCTCATAAATGCTGTGGCTGCAAGTGGCTTTGGCAGAATAACCACTCAGCGATTTAGGTTAAATCGCTGAGCGAACAGAGTGCTAACCGCTGGGCGGTAGGATGTTATCGCTGAGCGGTTTTGCCTTTTCTAGAACTTTGTCTTCTTATGTTGTTCATTGTAACAATTGCATGGCATTTCCTTTCTTTGCATTTCCTCTTGTTTCCCTGCAATAATTACAAAAATCAAGCCATTTAATTCCTGCCTAATCCATCATATAAAATTTGTGTAAAATGGAAATATTTTAACAGTTTCGTATAGATTTAGAACAGATAACTGCCAATTATATTCTTTCAATTCACCACAATTTGGCACTTATCAGGGGGTGGAATATAACATCCTGATTTTTTTTTCTTAAAAAGATTTCGCGAAATTTATAATTTCGTGTAATTAAAGTGTATTCGAGACGGTTATTTAGATTGAAAAATTAAATATAAAGGTTTCTTTCTCCAAAATCCTAGTCAAAATAATGGTTTCGTAAGCTCGTGGAGATTTCGCGGGACTCAGATCGATTTTCGATCGATACCGAAATTTTGTCAGGCCCCAAAGGTATCCATAAAATATACTCGTATGGAGATATGTTAACGAATACCTTAACTTGACGGACCTGCCTGAATGGGAAAATTAGTATATCGCAACTATGTGTCTGGAATATTTTTAGGATACCCGTACACGAGCGATTAACGACCAAACACGATCAAACATGATCGAAACTGGTCAGGAAACCTTAGTGGTTATCCTTAACTAAGATATTTATATATAATAATAATATAATAATAATAAAAGAAAATAAAAAATAAAAGAAAAATGTATAGAACAGTGAGGCGTTGGCTTGGCTATAAATAGCCAAAGCCCCAAACTCACTTCGCTGTATTTTCTTTCTTAAGTTTTCAAATTTTGGTTCCGTTTGTGCACACTGCAGTAGTGCTGCCAGATCCGAAAAAATCGTAGGAGCATACCACTGTGGAGGGGATATTATCCACATCAACTCTACCAATTCAAAGCTTGCGTAGGAAGTGGGTAATCCTAGACCCACTGTCTATATGGTTTTCTATGTTATTCTACGTGTTTATGTTTGTGAAATTGATTAGAAAATATTATGTGAAAAATGTAGAAATTAAGTTGTGAAAATGGTTTTGAGTAGTTTTGATGTTAGAAAAGTATAATTGTACTTGTTGGAACATAGGGGAAGCATAAATATGTTTTACAGTGAAAGACTTTGCGAAATATGAGAAAAACAACGCTACGGATGAGTTTATAGCATGTTCATTCGAATGACCTACCATAGTCATTCGAATGACCTACCATAATCATTCAAATGACATTTAAATTTACTCATCTTGGAGCATTTTTATCAGGTCATTCAAATGACTAGCCACGGTCATTCGTATGACCATCAATTTTTACCCACGGAGAGTAATTTTGAGAGGTCATTCGAATGACCTAACCCTGGTCATTCGAATAACACTTCATTTTTACAAACAGAGGGCTAAATTTTCATGTTATTTGAAACACCCCTACTTTTCTGTCTACGCTATAGTCGTAGCACTGATCATAGGGTTGTTATTCCTTTGGTTAGGGTTACTTTTAACCCCTAATCTTAGCTTGGCAAATATCTCTTACTTAAAAATAGGGATCGGTTTAAAACTTTTTCCCCTTCCTTACTAGTTTATGAATGTAGAGCATGTGCGTGCCAAGGGGTTATACCTAATTACAAGAGATAGAGTCCTTTTGGACTTAAACGTTTTAATTTCTAGGAAGGTGTCTTTAATACCATTTGTAACATACATAGTGATATACAATCATTTGGTCCATAATACCATTACACAAATGAATAGAAATGTAGTTTACATCTAATACACTTAGTCGCCAACGGCCTGACTCGACCGTGTGACTGCCACAAGTTACACGCTTATAATCCATGCCGTGCGGGCTTGTCGAACGGTCACACCGTTTGCTCCTCTACGGTGTCTCGGCTCAAAGGCTTCGGTTGCAGGGGAAGTCCTTGTCCATGTTCCAAGGTAAGTTCCGGTCCTCACAGCATGCCACACAGGTTCCTGCCTGGAATCATAACGAAGTGGAGGTGAGAACATTACGTCCTCAGTGCGTTCCATCGGGGAATACCTTTTCGTTTCTCGCTTCAATTATGATCCCACAGCTCAGGGGGTCTCTAGGTGTCATAACCTACTATTACATACTAAAATTCCTATTTATTATTATTTATGCTAAGCCTGAGCAGCTTTATCTATGTTACTAAGTGATCGTAGGGAAATCTAATCTTGCTTAACCTAGTTACAGGGGCTCGTACTTTCTAGACTATATCGTCAGGGCCTTGTGATACTGCATCACGTACCCACGTTCTTATACTCAAGATGTCACCACGTGATGTTCAGTACATATAGACATATATACATATAGCATTCATCAACTAAACTTCATGCATGTCTGGGGAAAAGGGTTCTCTTATGCGCACTGTGGTAGCGTCCTTCTTAGTTCACTATGTCCTTCCACTCTTATAGCCGTGGCCTCAACTACAACCTGCACCGGGCCCACTTGGGGAGGGCGAGGGGCCTGCCTTTTCGACGCGACCAAGTTGGGACTCGTTTACGTTTATGCCAGCTAATTTGGGGCATGTTGTACTCATAGTGCCAACTACTTTGGGGCACATTGTAATCGTGATGCCACTACTTTGGGGCATATTATGCGCGTGACGCCAACTACTTTAGGGCGTATTGTAATTGTGACATGTTCTGTTTTGCCATCCCTTTGAGGAGTGCTTTATTCTGACTCGCCACTACTTTGGGGCACATTACATTTTGTAAAAATCTTCGCTCAGGTCTTAACCTGCGTTTAATCATTGACCAATCCATCTTGCTGGACTGACGAGGGGCTTGTCCATTGGACGTACCAAGAGATAGGGAGTTCCTAACGTACAAAGCTAAGTCAATTCTTCAAGGTATACCGGACCCTTGGCGGCCGGTACCTTCGTAGATCATCGCTTGTTCCCTAGGGTTCAATTATGAGCCTTTAAACGTTAGGTGATACGTCTAGTTATCTACAGTCATCCTAAGACGTAACGACGACTGAGCCCTTATGATGCATGATAATATACTTACAATATCCTTTCAATTCCTTATCGACATTATTTTCCAAGTTCTTGTGCTCGTTGGAACTCATAGGGAAACCAAAGTCTTGAGTTCTCCAGTAGTCATTCGAATGATATAATGGGTTCATTCAAATAACACTGAAATTTGGCTCTTTGGGGGTAAAATTGCTGAGTCATTCAAATGACTAGGATTTGGTCATTCGAATGACCTAGCCTTTTTACTCTCGGATGAGTAAAATTCATGGTTATTTGAATGACTAAGCTTAGTCATTCGAATGACCATGTACAAAACTCATTCACAACGTAGCTTACCTTCAGTTTTCTTTCTAAAATTCATTTCTCACTTTCCTCGGGTTCCAATCTGCACAGTTATATTTTTCTAACTTCAAAACTACTAAAAACCGTCATTTCCATCATGACCTCTATAATTTCTACATATCAATTCCTATTTTTCTTTCGCAAAAATGCACACATAGAATAACACATAAAATCAAATAGACATCGATAATCGGATTACCCACATTTCCAGGCGTGATAGGAAGTTGTCCACACAACTTCCGGGAGCTCCAGGATGATCATGTTATTTTTCCTGAGTCCAATGGCGTGATCATTGCGCGCGAAATTGGACATAGCGCCCGCATAACAGACTGAGAAAAATGAAATGGCACTGAGGCCATTCATATGTATATATAAGCCTCAGGGTGGCCTTGGCTTCTCTGAGAAGCCACCCCTTTTTCCTTTTATTTCTCTTTTATTTTCTTAAACTATCTTTTAAGCCAATTCACTGTTTTGCCCTTTGCTTTATTTGCTATTTCCTTTTTTCTCCTTTGCTTTATTTTTCCTTTTATATCCTTCATCTTTTTAGTTATTTCCCCTTTTGCCTTTTCTTTATTTTCCTTTTACTAACCGTGGGATTAATCTCCCAATTCATAATATATTATTTTTGTGATCATGTTTGTTCACGCTTTGTCTCTAAGTGTTCACATCTAAAAGTCCTAAAAATACTTCCAACACATCGTTATGACCCACTAATTTTCCTTCTCTGTTATTAAATTTTTTTTGGGGCTTTCTTAAATTTATTTTCACATTAGAATATTTTACGAACTCCTTCGAGTCACAGAATTTAATATAATACTAATCGAAAATTACCCCCGGCTTCACAAAACTCCGCAAAACTACCAAACTAATATTTTAAATTATTATTTTAGGGATTAAATTTGATAATTTACTTTTCCAAGTTTAATAATTTGCTTACTTTTGTTTATTGGACGAAATTTGCCTAGGGAAAAAATTTGAGATGTTACATTATTCGAATGACTAAGACCTGTCATTCGAATCACCACTGAAGAACTTGATATTTTGGCTTTCCTACATGTTCCAACAAGCATAGAAACTTGAAAAATCATATATGCAAATAACGATGGATTTATTGTGTTTGTGAAATCATGCATCATGAGGAATCACCTAATGACGCCAAAGATCATAATGGAATATAGGAAACAAGGGTAGGTTCTAAAGAAAAAGATAATGATGAGTTTTTGTAGTTGGTATGAAACAGTGGTTTACAAACAAGGTAAAGAGTATACGGCCCGGTTCCGGCTTAGCCATGAGGGCGACCCCTCTCTACCCGGGTAGGGGGTGGAGTTTTGTTGCCTCGAAGAACAAACAGTGAGGTAGGTCGTACATCACCATGGGGATGACGGTCCTGAGGTGTACGAGGAGGTGTGATACGAGTCGGTAATGATAAACGATACGATACCATGCCTGGCGGGCATGATGACTGGTCCCATGCATTGATCCCGTGCCTAATCGGCATGATGAACAGTCCCCTGCATTGATACCATGCCTGGAGTGCATGATGAACTGTCCCATGCCTGGCGTGCATTGTGGAATGATCCCACGCAACATAGGCGTGATGAATGGTTGAGTATGTATATGCATGCATGTGTCGGTATCTACGGTTACGTTGCATAGGTGTATGACGGTCAGGAATAGAAAGCCCAAGAACCTAGAAGTAAGTAAAGAAAGATTAGATTCCCCGATCACCGAGTAAAGTAGATAAAGCTACTCAGGACCTAGGCCAAAGATAATAATCAGTAGGAGTTTAGTATGTGTTCCGAAGTATGCACCTCGGTACAAGCTCTGGATCCTGAGGTTCGGGGCTGGGATGAAGACTCTGGCTCTGACTCTGGCACGATCAATCTCTAGACTCGCAGTTGCGGTGGGTACCTGCAATCACTCCGACGCTCAAGTAAGCAAGGGTGCAAGGAGTATAGTAAGTGATTATTGGATGATCTTCATACCTGGGGTGCTGGCTATTATATAACTGAGGTGGTTGAGGAAGCTTCCGCGTATCGTGGTGGGGGATATCTCGACCCTGTGCGGTGCTCGCTTTCCGCGTATCCCGGGATGGTTTATCTTATCTTGGATGGATAAGATAGCTGGGATCTCGGGGGCAGCTTATCTTGAACGGTTAAGAGAGCGGTGGCCTCGGGACGCCCTACAGCGAGTGATTGGGTCGGGTCCGCGGATATGGGCTTGGGTGAGTGGATCGCTAGGATGGGCCTTTATGGCCCAGTCCGTAACAGGAGCCCCCCAGCTCGGAGCGCGTAGCGGAGCGAAGGGTTCCGAGTTCAAGGCGTCCCCTCTTGGATGGGGCTTCCGTGCGTAGCTTCTCGTATTATCCGCGGAGATAATGGGAGGCAGGGACGCGTGTCTCGTTCTGCTTCTTTCTGCGGGTGTGACGTTTGGAGATCCTTGATGTGACGTGTTTCCCATCGCTGGAGATTTGGTTGCCGTTGATTGCGGACACGTGGCATTGTTGTGGCCGATGGGTATTCGAAGTATGGGCGAAATGATGGCTCTGGAGGGAAAACGCTTTGGTTTTTGCGCCTCATTAATGTCTCAGTATCCTTCTGCCATTTGGATCTCCCTTTTTCAAAACCGTTTCATGCGTGGGGGTATTTCAAGCGTTTCGGAGACTTATTTTATAAGCCCTACTTCTGCATCGTTCTCATTTCTTCTGCTGCTCTGATTTTAAGTTGTCTCTGCCCATCCGAAGGCGATTTTTCTCCTAAAGCTTGGGAGCTTTTGGCTTTCTTTGTCGTGTGGAGGAGCGCCCTTTCTTCCTCTTCTTCTTTAACTCTGTAGGTGCTTCTGGTCTCTCTCTGCTTCTGGTTTGCCATTTTGCATACGCTTCTGTTTTTGCTGTCGTTGCTGGGCTGTTCTCCATAGTTTCTGTAGGTCAGATCTGTTGCTTGTCTCTGTTAGAGTTGGGTTATTCCCTTGCGGGCTGTTGCTGTTGGGTTGTCGTTCGTAGGGATTTAGCTTATGTTTGGCGAGTTGTTCATGGGGGTTTTGTTCTCTATTTTTTATTTTTTGTTTCAGTCTTCTGTATATTGGTGATGGGGAGAAAAAGGGACCAACAGGGGGAGAGGAGAAAACGTCCCCTGAGAGATGCTCATGAGAAGGTGTCTTATGGTTAGATTGACCCGGAGGTTTTTTCTATACCTTCGATGTACGGTCCTGGTTCCGTTGAGCGCTTACAGGAGGCGTTGGTGCTGAAGGAGGGGGGATGAGGACCACGAGTATTATGTGGAAGCCGCCTCCGAGGACGAGAGGGTGTACATGGCGAGGCACACTAATACTCCACACTTTTTGTGGATGTACGAGGTGTTGTTCACGCGGCTGGGGGTTAGGTTACCCTTTACGCCCTTTGAACGGGAGGTGATGGAGTTGTGCGCTTTCTCTCCTACCCAACTCCATCCGAACGGATGGGCGCTTCTCCGCGCATTTCAGACGGTATGCGACACGTTCGAGCTCGTGCCGTATGCCAGGACTTTTCTTAGTTTGTACTCGTTGATAAACCCCAAGGGGACGGTGATTCCGGGGGCGCGTTCTCGGTATCGGAGTTGGCACACGTTCAAAAGGTATGCGGGGACGAAAGTTTTTACGCGGTGGGAGGAATCCTATCAGGAATTTAAGTGGAAATATTTTAAGATATTTGCTACTCCGGGAACTACGTCCTTTTGGGAGGGGGATCGGGATACAGTGGTGGCGATCTCATGCTATTGGAACAGGAATATTCGCCCCCACCGTCCCCAAAACCTTTCCACGGAGGAGTTGAAGCAGCGAGAGTTTTTCCTGGCCCTTTCTGGCAGCGGTCCTCTGAACATACGGGTGATCGTTGAAGGGTTGGTCGACCCTGTCAATTCTTATCTAGGTAGAATGTTTCGCTGGTTGTGTTGTATTTATTCTCCATGCCCTGTTTGAATTCTCATTTTTTTTTAATCCTGTTTTTTGTGCAGATTCGAGGTTATGCGCGTCGTCTGCTGCCATCGATAAGATAGACAGTCTGAAGAAGGTGAAGGCTGCTGCTGCCAGCCGGAAAAGGGCAGAGCAGAGGGCTGGTGTGGGGCGTGCTCGGAGGGCTGGCGCGGAGCGTGTCCAGAGGGTGCCTTCTCCTGTTTCGTCCCCTGTTCATTCGCCAGCTTAATCTGCGGTGGGGGTTGCCGCGCCGTTGCCTTCTGTGCAGTCTGTTCCGCTGGATATTGCCGAACGGTCTCCACGTTCTCTTCCGCGAAAGTGGCCAAGGAGTGATGAGTCCCAGGAGCAGGATGCTCGGGCTGCTAGCACACTAGCCAGGGCTTATCCGGAGGACGTCAACTTTTCGCGGATTTTGAAGCGCAGCTTTCTTCATGGTGATGCCCGCCGTCATGTGGATGGGGTCTCCACTAGTGCTGCCTTGTCAAGGACCTGCCGTCTCTTCAGGGAGGTTGCTGGGCTGCTGGCACTTGCTTCTGAGCGGGTGGCTGGCTGCGAAGAAAGTATGCGTGGGGAGTTGACCTCTGCGCAGGATGAAATTAAGAAGCTACGAGCTCAATTGTTGGTCTCTGAGGAGAGGAGCAGGTCTTTCCAGGCTGCCGCGGACGAGAACGCGGCCTTGGTCGCGGAGAAGGTGCGTCTAATGGCCGATCTGCGGGCAGAGGCGGAGCGAAATGCGAAGGCGGAGCAGGAGGTAAGGGCGGAGCTGAGCCGGACAGTGGGTCAGTTGGAGGAGGTTAGGACTGAGTTGGGCGGTGTTCGCGCGGATCTGGAGAGTACGCGGAAGGCTTTGGCGGAGACCGAGGCGCAGAATGAGGGGCTGCGAGGAGAGGTGGATAACTTGTTGCAGATCTCTGATGATATGGTTGGTGCTACTTTTGAGGCGGTGATGGGGCAAGTTAAGCATATTGTGTCGACCGTTGATTGGAGTGTTGTATCGACAAACAAGTTCTATGATGCTAAGGCAGGGGTGATTAGGGAGCGGGAGACTGCGCCGGAGCGGGAGGTTTCTCCGGAGCGCGAGGCTTCGCCGGAATGAACAGTTTGTATTTTATTTTGTTTTCTGTTTGGATTTGTAATGAATAATCAATGAATGAACAGTTTGTATTTTATTTATGCAAGTGTTTGTGCGTGATCTTTTGTTTTCCCAATGTTGTTCCGCGGTTTCGTATGTATGTGGTGACTTATGCGCGAATTTATTCCTTGGTAGAGTTATGCGTGCATCGGTTAGAACCGTGGTTGCATTTGTTCGTTCCGTGGTCGCATTTGGTCACGCGGTAAATTCAATGGTTAAGACTAGAGTTATGCGTGAATTCGTTCTGCGGTTCGTTTAAATTCAATGGTTAAAACCAGAGTTGATTTTGAGCGCGAATTCGTTCCGCGGTTCGTTTAAATTCAATGGTTAAGACCAGAGTTGATTTTGAGAGCGAATTGGTTCCGCGGTTCGTTGAAATTCAATGGTTAAGACCAAAGTTAAGAATGATGCCCAAATTGGTTCCGCGGTTCGTTGAAATTCAATGGTTAAGACCAGAGTTAAGAATGATGCCAATAGACTTTATTTGATGAAGGCCTATGTGGCTTGTAGGTACAATAAGATTGTGAGAATTTAAATATAAAATGCGCGGAGGTTCATGGCATTCCATGTCCGCGGTATGTCTCTGCCGTCTAGTGTCGCTAGTCTATGCGCTCCGTGGGTGAGGCTTTCCTTTATGAGGTACGGCCTTTCCCAGTTCGGATGGAGTTTGCCTTGTTTTGCCGCTCTAGTCCCGATGTCTGCTCGTCGCATGACTGTGTCTCCTGGTTTAAAACTCCGCGGGATGACCTTTGCGTTGTATCGTCGGGAAACCCTTGTCTTGATGGCCTCCTCTTGCATGCGGGCTTCTTCTCTTTGTTCTTCAATGAGGTCTATTTCTTCTCGTCTGAGCTGACTGTTGTCTTCCGCGGATGAGGCTTGTACCCGTAGACTGCGTTCGCCGATTTCGATCGGAATTACTGCTTCACTGCCGTAGGCCCACAGGTGTGGGAGGTGGTCGAGTGTGGGGTTGTACGGTAAGCCCACAGGACACTTCCTAACTCGTCCGCCCAGAGTCCCTTTGCGTCGTCAAGTCTCTTCTTTAGTCCTCTCAGAATGACTTTGTTGGCGGCTTCCGCCTGCCCGTTGGTCTGGGGGTGTTCCACAAACGAGAATCTCTGTTTGATTTTAAAACCCTGCAAGAAGGTGGTGAATTTCTTGTCTGTGAACTGCGTGCCGTTGTCGGAGACTATGGTTTCCGGGATGCCGAATCTCGTGAGGATGTTGTTCCATACGAATTTCCGGCATTGGACAGACGTGATGGAAGCTAAGGGTTCTGCTTCAATCACTTAGTGAAGTAGTGTACCGTGACGATGAGAAATTTCCTTTGTCTGGTGGCCAGAGGGAATGGCCTGAGGATGTCGATGCCCCATTTCTGAAACGGCCAAGAAGCTATCGAGGTTGTCAGTTCCGCGGGTGGCGCAATGTGTAGGTGAGCGTGTTCTTGGCATTTTCTGCATGTCTTGACATACTCCGGGCGTCTTTCTGGAGGGTGGGCCAATAGAATCCCGCACGGAGTATTTTCAACGCTAATGTCTTCCCGCCCATGTGATGTCCGCATGACCCCTCATGTACTTCTTCGAGGACGTACGTGGTCCTTTGCGATCCGACACACTTTAGGAGAGGCAGGGAGACGGATCGTCTGTACAGCTGGTCACCGATCAGGGTGTAGCGGGCAGCTTCTCTGATGGTCTTCTTGTTGGTCAGGTCCGGCGGGTTTCCGCGGATTATCTCTATGATTGGTTCGGTCCAGCAAGGTGAATGTGTTGTTTCTTTGATGTGGTTGACCCCGGTGGAGACCGAGGGGTGGTGGAGGGTTTCTTGGATCAATGTTTTGTTGTTGCCNCGCGGATTATCTCTATGATTGGTTCGGTCCAGCAAGGTGAATGTGTTGTTTCTTCGATGTGGTTGACCCCGGTGGAGACCGAGGGGTGGTGGAGGGTTTCTTGGATCAATGTTTTGTTGTTGCCGCCTGGGTGGGTGCTTGCAAGCTTTGATAGCGTGTCTACTCGTTCATTGTCCTTTCATGGCACGTGTTTGATGTCATGGCTGTTGAATGATGACAACATTCGCGTGACCAGGGACAGGTACTGCTGCAGGTTGGGCTGCTATGCTTGGTACTCTCCTTTGACTTGGGCAACCACAATCTGAGAGTCGCTGCAAACTAAGAGGTTCGTTGTTCCGACGTCCTTGGCCAGGTTAAGACCTGCAACCAGCGCTTCGTGCTCTGCTTGGTTATTCGAGGTTTTAAACTCGAATTTGACCGCCATTTCGAGCCGCAGGCCGTTGGGGCCTTCGAGGAGGATGGCGGCTCCGCTTCCTCTGGTGCTAGACGCTCCGTCGATGAACAATGTCCACTTGGTGGTTTCCGCGGGTAGTGCTTCGCCGGTGAATTCTGCAATAAAATCCGCCATGGCCTGGCCTTTGATTGCTACCCGGGGTTCGTAACGGATGTTGAACTCAGAGAGCTCTACCGCCCAAGTTAGCATTCGTCTGGCTAGGTTCGGCTTCTGAAGTACCTGTCTAATCGGCTGATCGGTTCTGACCATGATTGTGTGAGCTTGGAAGTACGGGCGGATCCGTCGGGCTGAGTGGAGGAGTGCGAACGCTAGCTTGTGAAGGACCTCGCTCCGTGGAGGACCTCGCTTGTGAAGTAAACCGGGTGTTGTATTTGCCCTTTTTCCTTCACAAGAGCGGATGCGATCGTCTCCGCGGATGATGACAAGTACAGGTAGAGCGTCTCCCCCTTCTCTAGTTTGACCAAGATGGGGGGTTGAGACAGGTAGGTCCGGAAGTTGTCGAAGGCTTGCTGGCACTCGTCGGTCCACTCGAAGGAGTTCATTTTCTTCATTAGCTTGAAGAATGGTAACACCTTTTCCGCGGATGCGGACATGAACCTACTGAGCGAAGCTATCCGGCCGGTCAGGCTTTGGACCGGTTTGATGGTGGTTGGCGGCTTCATGCTGAGGATGGCATCGCACTTTGCGGGGTTGACCTCGATGCCGCGTTTGGTGATCATGAAACCGAGGAATTTACCTGCTTCCACGGCGAATGCGCATTTGGCGGGGTTCAGCTTCAGCTTGTGGCGGCGCAGCGTCTGGAAGATGGTTTCAAGGTTGAGTATGACGTCTTCTTCCGTGGACGACTTCATGATCATGTCGTCCACGTAGACTTCAATCAAGCTGCGAGCATCTTCTGCGAAGATCTTGTCCATCATCCGTTGATATGTTGATCCTGCATTTTTTAAGCCGAACGGCATTACTTTGTAGTAGTAGTTGCCGATGGGGGTGATGAACGCGGTCTTTTCTGCGTCTAAGCGGTGCATGGGTATCTGGTTGTACCCCGCGTAGGCGTCCGGGAAGGAAAGGAACTTGTGGCCGGAGGCGGCGTCGACCAGGAGGTCTATGTTCGGCAGCGGGTATGGGTCCTTGGGACACGCTTTGTTCAGGTCTGTGTAGTCCACGCACATTCTCCACTTTCCGCCGGGCTTTGGGACCATGACTACGTTGGATAGCCATGTCGGGTATTGGATTTCTTTGATAAAGTCGGCGTCTTCCAGTGCTTGAACCTGTTTTTGAACCTCTCCAGCCTTCTCTGCGCTCATCTTCCGTCGCTTTTGCTTAACTGGTTTCGCTCCGGGTAGAATCGCCAGCCGGTGGGACATCAGGGTCAGATCGACGCCGGGCATGTCGGAAGATGTCCACGCGAATAGGTCAGCATTGTTACGAAGAGTATTGATCAGGCGGTCCTTTGTCTGCTGCGGCAGTGCCCTGTTAAGGTACGTTACCTGCTCTGCTTTTGTGCCGATCTGCACTGGTTGAAGCTCTCCTTCTGGCTCGGGCCGTTCTCGCTGAGGCTCTGCGGTGTATATCTCCGCGAGCATGACGTCTTTTCCACGGGAGGTGGTCGGCTTTGCGGGGCTGGCTTTTCTGGATCGGTGCGCCTGGATCTGCAGGCTAGAGTTGTAACATCTTCTAGCGGTGACTTGGTCACCGCGCACCGTTGCAACTTCGTTCCTCGTGGTGAGGAATTTCATGGTCAGGGTTGCCGTGGAGATGACCGCATGGATAGCGTTCAGTGACGGTCGCCCTAAGATGATGTTGTACGCTGACGGCTTGTCTACCACGAGGAACGTCACCTTTTCCGTCCTGGACATTGGTTCGCGCCCCACGGTGAGGTAAAGGGAGATGTAGCCATCGGGGCTGACGGCTTCTCCGGAGAAACTAACCAGGTCTTCTGGGTAGTGCTGGAGGTCGGCTGTTTTGAGACCGAGTTGGTCAAAACAGCTCCTGAACATTATGCCTGCGAAACTACCCTGGTCCAGGAGAACGCGCCGCACTTCAGCGTTCACTGCGGTCACCGAGATAACCATGGGGTCATCTTGGGTCGGTGTGGTGTGGGCAAAATCATCCCGCGTGAACGTGATGTCGGGGAGGTTTCTTGGTCCGCGGGTTTTGTTACCCGTTTGTCGTTCCAGTTGCAAAACCTCCTGGAGGTGTCTCTTCCTGGCGGAGCGAGAAGAGCCACCCCCTGTAAATCCTCCCGAGATGGTGTTTATTATTCTCGTCGGCTCCTGTATTCGGTCCGTGCGCTCCCCAGGGTCTTCACGTCTCCTATTTTCCCTTTGGTAAGGTCTTCGTTCATTGCTGCGGTGGTCATCATCGCGGTGGTCGGCTTTGCGCTTCCGGTCCTGGATGACGTACCGCTCTAGTCGTCCTCCGCGTACCCAACTCTCAATCTCGTCCTTCAGGTCCACACATTCGTCTGTCGTGTGGCCGTACCCGTTATGGTATGAGCAGTATAAGGAGGTGTCCCCACCTGCACGGGTCTGCAGTAGCTTTGGTCTGGGGAAGTCCGGCCTTTGTTGCAGCTCTCTGTACAGCTGCGTGAGGGACACGTTCGGCGGGGCGTAGTTGGTGTAACGCCCTTCCTTGGGCATCCGCGGTCGGTCGTTTCTTGTTCTATCTCCGCGGGGAGGCTGGTTGAACTTTCTTCCTGAATCTCCTGTGTCGCGGGTTCCATCTCGGGCCGGATTGCCTCTGATGGCTTGCATCCCCTCTTCCTGGTACAGGTACTCTTCGGCCCGTTCTTGTATTCGATGAGGTTGCGTGGTGGGCACTTGGAGAGGTTTTTGGCGAAGGGACTGCCCTTCTTCAGGCCGTTGGTTAGGCCCATCAGCACTGTCTGCGGTTGCAGGTCTTCGACTTGCGCGCACTCTTCGTAAAATCTGTCGAGGTACTGTCTGAGGGACTCGTCTCCCCTCTGGATTACGCCCAGTAGGCTCACTGTTGTCTTGGGCTTTGTTTTTCGTGTGGTGAAATTTGCGAGGAAATGCTCTGCAAGGTCGTCGAAGCACTGGATGCACCTCGGCGGCAACGCGTTGAACCACACTACAGCGCCTTTCTTGAGGGTGACGGGGAAGGACTTGCACTGGATGGCATCAAAGACACCGTCCAAGACCATCCGATGTCCGAAGGCATCTAAGTGGTGTTGGGGGTCCGTGGTACCATCGTAGGCTTCCATATCCGTCGGTGGCCGAAACCCCTGGGGGGTATGGCCGCGAGAATGTCTTCAGCGAAGGGATGGTTATCTCTTCCTCGGATTCTCCTTGGAACGGAGCGGATTCTTTCCGTGGTGTGGAAAGCTTCCGCGGACCGCTCGCGGTATACTGACTCAGCTTCTCTCTCCTGATTGACATGGCTGGGGCCTTGGTTGCGGTTAAAACCAGCAAAGGGGCGTTTCTGTTCGGCGTCCTTCTTCGCCTTCTCTGCAGCTTCGCGGGTTTCTTTCTGTCTCTGCTCGTCGTCCACGCGGGCTAGCTGGCTCAGGGCTGCCTCTAGTCGAGCGATCTTCTCCACTTGTGTCTGGACAACGTCAGCCAGGGTTGGTGGGGGAGGTAGGTCTTCCCCTGCAGGCTGTTGCTGTGGTTGGCTGCGCGGAGGTGACGGCACGGCATTGATCGGTGGTGTTGACAACGCCGGGGACACCTGTGATGCTGGTGGAACTGGTGAGGGAACCACTGGGGAGTCAACGGGTGCTGATCCCCGGGAGTTCACCACTCTGTAGGTCCTTCGTGTGTTTTTGGGAGGCATGTTGCTGGCGATGATGATAGTGATGAGTGCTCAGGTTTCAGAGAAAAGGTGGGGATGCCGAAAAAGTCCCCACAGACGGTGCCAATGTTCCGAAGTATGCACCTCGGTACAAGCTCTGGATCCTGAGGTTCGGGGCTGGGATGAAGACTCTGGCTCTGACTCTGGCACGATCAATCTCTAGACTCGCAGTTGCGGTGGGTACCTGCAATCACTCCGACGCTCAAGTAAGCAAGGGTGCAAGGAGTATAGTAAGTGATTATTGGATGATCTTCATACCTGGGGTGCTGGCTATTATATAACTGAGGTGGTTGAGGAAGCTTCCGCGTATCGCGGTGGGGGATATCTCGACCCCATGCGGTGCTCGCTTTCCGCGTATCCCGGGATGGTTTATCTTATCTTGGATGGATAAGATAGCTGGGATCTCGGGGGCAGCTTATCTTGAACGGTTAAGAGAGCGGTGGCCTCGGGACGCCCTACAGCGAGTGATTGGGTCGGGTCCGCGGATATGGGCTTGGGTGAGTGGATCGCTAGGATGGGCCTTTATGGCCCAGTCCGTAACAGTATGCATGAACACTTATAGATCTCCTAAGTGGCCTAGATCATAACGGAGTAACGAAACTATAGTTAGCGCTAGGGATTCCCACTGAGGACGTAGAGTTCTCACCCCCACTCCTTTATAATTCCAGGCGTTTAGAGCGAATGGATCAATGAGAGAGATACGTGGTAGACGACGGGTGGCTGCAGCAAGACAGTTCCTGAACCAGAGCAAAGTGACTATTTTCGCATTAGGGCGATAGATATTTTATGTAATGATCTATGACTTTTATAACTTTTTGTGTAAATAATTACTAGTATGCCAATGTGTAATTATGTGTTGGACCTTATTTGCAATTATATGTATATACTCTTCATGTTCTAATTCGGGTATTCCTTAAATTGCGTAAGACGCCCGCGTTTGTACATATATGCTTCCTTGATCATGCACGGCTCCTAGTTTACGAACTGATAAAGCAAACGAACGATTTTCAAAATGGTCCATATTTTCATGTAAGAGATATTTGCAAAGTTAAAAGTAGGGGCTAAAAGTAACCCAACCACTACAGATAACAACCCTATAATCAGTATTATGACTATAGCGTAGGCTGAAAGTAGGGGTGTTACACTCCACATAATGACAACCAAAATCTATCAACACAACAGAGAGGCGGTGTGTTGAGCAACCAACATAGCAAATGTATATAAAGAACAATGTCACTCATTCTTGACAGAAGTTGGCTGCTACGAGCCGACAACAAATAATTCGGTGATGATTTCGAGGGGCATGCCCTTTGTTTCTGGAATCTTCAAGAACACAAATATCCAGGAGATGACACACACAACAGCATAAACACCGAAGATACCAACGAGTCCCATAGTACTGAGCATCACAGGAAGCAAGTATGTGACAATGATGTCTCCAATCCAAAACACTAAAGCACAGATAGCGATGCAAAGGCCACGCACCCTGGTAGGAAAGATCTCTGAGCAAAGGATGAAATACATACGATGGATTAGCGACGGAGCACGATGGAGGAGCACGATGGCATGACGGAGCACGATTGCAGGCGCAGCTGTGAATGGTAACTCTGAAACACTCAAACGACCTAAATCTAAAAACTCAGAGACGTGCAAAATGACGTCGTTTTGCTTGTTTTGTCCTTTAAAAAAAATACAACTGTGGTAAACTCATGAACTCGCCAGTAAACTCGCGATTTTATGCGAGTTCACACGAGTTTACCCAAGTTCAGCCAAATTTACCCAGAAACGAGTTTACATGAGATTCAGCTCGATTTTACTACCTAGGAACGTAAACTCGTACGAGTTTACGAGTTAAAACACGATTTTGATAACTATGACCTTATATATAAGCGCTTGTTGCCCATTAATACAATGCGCATTTCTCACTATAATGGGAAATAGGAGGATCTCTTCTCTCCCTCAAGCTTCCTTGGCCTCTTTCTCATATCTTCTTTGTTTTTTCTACAACTTCCAAGAGTCAATAATAGGAGCTATGAATTAATTTCAAATTTAACCTTTTTCAAGTATTCCTAACTCCATTCTCATGATTATTGTTGTTTATCATTATTGCTGCACAGTACATGGTGTTGGTTGCCATGTCTTGAAAAGCGTAGAAGTTGATTTTGGTCTTTGTAATATGTCTTAGGTTAAGTTAGTCATTTAGTTCATTATCATTTATTATATTGTCATATTTTCGTTGATTCTATATAATGGTTTTTTATTCTAGAAATTCATAATGGTTTTTTCTAATTCTTGAAATTGCAAGTCGTAGGTTAAGTTAATCATTTAGTTCATTATCATTTATTGTATCGTCATATTTTCGCTAATTCTCTATACTAAATGAGACTATGTCAACAATTGATATTGCAAAAGGAGTTGTTTGTGGTAACACTTGAGACTACAAATGCAATTGTAAAAGCATCTACAGTTGAAAATAAAGTTGTGGTAGCAACTGAGATTTGCAATCCTAAGTAGTATCACAATCACGATTTCAATCTCAAATAATACTATAATCTCATTTGAAACCTCACTTTTTTATCACAACATCAATTAATGTGATAAATAAGGGAAAACGTGAATGATAGTAAGCCACTTAAGGCGAGATTCTACCTTTTCTACAATAAGTGTTATCCCAATTTTCTCTGTAATGCATTCGTTTCTAATCCAATCATGTTTAGTGTGTCCACTCATCTAACGTAACATCCTCATTTTTGCAACATGGAGTTTATTTGCATGCTAGTTTTGTACTGCCCAACACCTTGTTCCATATAACATCATGGGTCTCACAGTTGCGTAGTAGAATTTCTCTTTAATATTGAGTGGTTTATATCTCCCTCTATCTCTTCATCATTTTAAATAATGGGTCAGAGATACTTGAACATTGTAGCTTGTAGTATAATATCGTCCCCAATTTTCACCTCTATGCTAGAATTTGGAGGCCTCTCGCTAAACCTATGTTCCATATATTATTTTCTTACTGCTATAGATACAGAAATCATGAGTGTTCAAAGTTTGTCTTCATAGTTATAGTTTGTCATTTAACTCCTCTCAATTCTGCTGCCAAAACAAAGTCAACATTCTTTCCCCACCGTCTAAGTTTTTTTATCTAAAGATAGATTACTCAGTTGTACTATTATTTTTTATTTTTAAAATTTTGAATAAGTTATAAAATTAAACTAAAAGAACAAACTCTATTTATTTTGAGTTCAATTATTATTCAGATTTTTTTTGTTGTACTTTAAAAATTACATGCAGTGAAGTTTAAACTTACGATCTCATGTATACTACTCAAACTTTTTATCATTAAAGTAATCATAGTAGCTAAAGTGAATTGTAATTAAACTCTTTCTTGTTTCAATTTCCTGTCTTTTCATCTTTTGCTAATAATAATTCTCTAATTTTTTTTAAACGGAATAATAATTAATAATTAATAATAATTTTAATTTTAATTTTTGATAATACAAAACAGCACTAAAAGTAGACTAAACATTTTAACATCCCAACTGTTACAGTAACTGTCGTTAATGCGGCGTGTATAATTTCCACGCACGACCAGCATACTAGCATGCAATGGGTATTGATTTACAGCCCAAATTATTTATAAGGATTTAATTGGAATGCACTGAGAATGTAAAAGAATCTTACACTGTCATCTAATCATATACCAATAAATTGACAAACTTGATTGACTACATAGACATACAGTTACTCCTTAAAATGTTATTCAAACAAAATAAATTGATTGATCGATCGTGGTGCATCAAAACTCAACCATCAATGGCAGGGTTGGATTCTGACCATAAAATGACACAAACCGTTTACTAAATAAACGCAAATCATGTCTATCATAATTTGCAATTCGTCTGGCGTTCGTCCCTGCCAGCTATACACATACCAGCAACAGTTTTGCCACATTGACAAGGAAGAATTTTTCATTTAAGGGAAACATAAAAACTAAATAATATACATGCCTAGTCATTCAGACGAAACAAATTAAATATTGATGACAGCCTAGCGGTTGTATAATAAATGAAATGGAATATGGAGCAGCTATAGAGCGTAGGGAAAATAAAAAGATCTAATTACAATGAGAATGATGAGCATTTCACTTCTCTCTCCCCCACCTTACCCACCACAGCACACACAAATTAAGTGGAGTAATATATATTAAGACACGTGGACATGATGATGAAAACATTCAAGACTTTCCAGAGGGGTCAGAGAGATCCAATTTGCACGTCGTAAGGAGGGGGATTGATGCCATTCCAGCGATTAGCCACTCAACACTTGGTTGCTCTCTGCTGGAGCATGAGCATGATTCAAAGCAGCAAAGTTGTTCAAACGCTTGGGCCTCCACTCGGTCCTACCCCTCACAATCTCAGCACCATCTTCGAGTCTAAGCAAATGCTTGCACTCGACAGATCCACCGTCGGCTAAGTTGCTGATATCCGCGCCGGAGACATCGGTCAAGGACTGCAGCACGCTGTCCTTGCCACACTCTCTCCTGTACTCCAAAGTCAGAGCACACAGATCATGACTCTCCAAGATAGGCTGCGGAGCACTCTGCATCAATCAGATCAAAGCAATGACTTGATCAATTTGAACATCATAAACTATATAGTAATTAAGCATATCAACTTATTCCTATCATCAAGCATGAGTCTTAACACTGGTAAGATCAATGTTTTGTGACTCCAGCCCCTCTTCAAACCCCACTAATTGGGACTCTTGTCATGTGTATTAGTCTGCCCTTTTTACTCAATCAACAAGCACTAATTAAGAAAGGCAAAAATATAATATATGTCCCATCTTGTATGTTTATCCGTGCACCAAAGCACATTACAACTCTCAATTATGTTTCCAGAGTTTCAAGCGCGACCTCCAACTGACTCGATCACTTCAATGAAGAATGAGATGCCCACAACTATTCCACATTAGGGAATGTTCTTATGACTTCTGTCTTTAAGTGATTTCAACTTCTTTATCAATCATCTGCTGTGATTTATAAATACCATCCTATGCTCATAAAGGCGCTACTTAATGGGCTCTACCAGCCTAAAGAACAGACCGAATTCCTCTCAAGAAAAAAAAAAAACAGTGATTTGGCAAGCTATCACAGACCCAAGCGGGGAACGGGGTTCGTTTGTTAGTAGATTGGGTGTGCTATATGACATCACTCAACCAGCCTTGCATATGAAGAAACAAAGAAAACACAAGCAATCATGGATGGGAACTGAAAGAATACAAGCGCATAAAACTACCTCCAAAATCCAGCCAATGTACTTCACATTGTTGACATGCTGATTAACATCTAGATCACTCCACCGAGGCTGAAAACAAGATACAGTATATAAAATAATTAGAAAAATTATGAGGTTACTAAAAGAAAGGAAGGGGGGGGGGTGAACATCAATGATAATAATTACAGTACGAGTTGACATACACTTAGACCATGTCGAATATAATCGGCTGAATCATCAAGTTTAGGTAGTTTTCTGTTATCCTCTTCCACAACTGGAGGAGAATTAACAAAATAAGACCCTATCTCCTCTCTGACTTCTTCTGGAATTTTAGATAGTCTCCTTGTCAGTTTATTCATCATAACCCAAACACTGCAGAAAACCAAAACAAAAACCAACAGATCAGAAAATGCTTATTATTTACTAGCTCCAACGTGCTGGAAGTGTAGAAGCTTAAAAGCCAACTATACTTTTAACAGTCTTGCAGTTCATTTGGATGTGCGAGTGTAAACAAACAAATAATTAATCTTAACAGATTTTTAGCACAACTGGGGGAAAACTAAATAAAATAGAAAATGAAGCAGCACTACACAGTTTTCATCTTTTAAGAGACATTCTTTTTTTACATAAAAAAGATATTTAAGGAAAGAAAAAACCTTTTGAATAATGTTGCTACACAGCCCGAATAAGTTGCCAGAAAAATGGTTTCCAAACACGTGGCAGATTCTGAATGGAAAGATGAAAGTCATAGGTGTAACAACATATGCGGTGCCCATCACACATTTTGCCACACAATTCAGGCAATCACTTTCTAGCAAGTTTTCTGACGACAAGTATTTTCTTTTAAATATTGCATTCAAACATAAATTAGATTTTTCTTTTTGAAAAGATTTTGTTAAAATAGATAACATAAAAAATATTTTTTCATGAAGCTCATCCAAACAAACCTTAATATGAAACTGAGTATTTAAATTTCAGATTTTAATAAATGTGTATTAAGAAATAGAAACTATAATACACCAATAACTTAACAGTTAGCAAAATTCAAAACAAAACTTGCCAATGACCATACATGCAAGTTCAAATGAACACTTTAAAACATACACGCTAGCAACTGCAGAAAGTTACTGGAAGTGATTTCTACCTGGAGGCTCTTGTTAAGATTTCACCAGTTTTGCTGTCCCGCACAACCCAATCACGGCGCATGCCATTCTTCCCTGACGCAGAAACCCAAGTGTCTACTTGAACAACTTCACCCCTGAAGCAAATACAGGATGGCTCAACGTCAGATGAAAAGGTGCAGAATACACATTATTATGCCTAATAGTGTCTCTAACTTCATTACAGACCAAAGGTGCCAAAAAAATTGAGAACATCAAGTCCTCAGCCATAACATGTATATAACTAGTGAACAACGCAACATGCAAATACTCTCTCCTTTCCAAATTCTGCCTATGCACTCAACTTTTACCATAATTAAAACTTAGGCTAATTCAGCAATACTATATCATGTCTTGATCCAGCTTTAGCAGCCTCAAGTTTGTGCTCATCAGATCTATTACCATCCCAGAAGAAGCTCACAAAAATTAGAGTATATTCATAGTTAAATCATAATTACTATACCAACTCTGCGGAGCAAGAAACATAATTTCACAGAACAAATGCACTAGTACCAAACATTTTGGCTAGATGTTACATAGTCATCATCAGTACTTAGTAGCCAACAACACCCTGGCAAAAGTACATAAGCAGACGAACGTGGAGAGCTGCGCAATTTTCGCATAAGGGCCAAGTGTGAGCAACTTACCATGTAGGATAACGGTCAACCACAACCTGCATCCGGGTAACAACCCATATAAGGTTCTTCTTACACATTTCTGGTGTTGAACCGAAGCCATCACCAAGAAGCCCAGCAGTCTTAACATGATTCAGTGCAGTTTCCTGTGGTTAAACAAACAGTCAAGATAGTCAATTAACGAAGAAAATAAAAAAAAAACACATCACCAAGCAGATATTCCCTATTTTACAATATTATTAGTCCTGCCATATCTACCAATATTCAGTTCCTCTCAAAAAAAAAAAACCACATACACGAGTAAACCATCAAATTAGAGATTAAAGTTGGCAACCGACCTCACCAAATGCGTGAAGTTGGCAAAAGTCGATCAACTTAGTCCTTTAACACCGGCTAAGTTAGTCCTCCCAAGGACTAATTTGGCCAACTTTTGGCAACTTTACGATAAAAATACATTTGAAGTCAGTTGCCAACTTCAGGAATTTGATGGTTTACTCAAAAACCACAGCCAAACTTTCATCTGTCATGAGCGCACACACCTGCAAGTGATTCATCAACGTCTCTATCGACGCCGTCTTATCCGCGCCTATTTCATATGACCTAATAGAGAAGCTTTGCCTGAAGACAAGCCCATCCTGGACAATCTTCCCAATGGCAAAAGGGTCAATGAGCATGTCCGGCCGCCTCGGCTTCCAATCGAGCATCATCCACTGCTTCTCGGCCGCCAGGAAGACCGTCGTTATCGCCGCCAAGAGCATGCTCCAATCGGGGAGCTGGTTGATGAAAGTCCTGGCAGGAGGAGAAGACGACGACGGCGACGAATACGACGGGAAATCATTCTCCGCCGTAGCAGCCTTGCCCCCGTTAACCTTGGGAGGCGCTTGCGCATTTGCCTTGACACAAGAAGACCTGTGCTTCGGCTTGAGCCCTCCGAGGCTCGCAGGGGCTCCGGTGGCTTTTCTGCCGGAGTCCGGCGAGGGTGAGGTGACGGGGAAAAACGACGACGCAGCAGCGGTAGCAACCATAACTGGATTCTTTTAAGCCTGCACGAAAAGGAAAAGGCAAAGCAAGTTTTTTTTTTTTAAACCTTTCAATTTCAGTAATGCAAATCACAAAATTTATTTCATTTTATGGAGCGAGACTCTACAACCACACAAAGTAATCATGAAAAAAAAAAAAGACCAATCAATTGGAAAAGAATTACGAACGGGTAATTTAATGAAAAAGTCGGTGCAGATCTGGCATTGAATGAAGAGAACACTGCAAAGCAAAAAAAAACGCATTGAAACGCCCGAATGAGGCCCCGAGCACAGAAGCTTCTCATCTTTTCAGAAGAAATGAAAGAGAACGAAGGGGAAAATGTGCAAGAAAATCCCAACCTCCCATCTCATCGCATCGAAATTTAAAATGAACGAACAACCAAACCACTATAAAAAAT
>QANU01110036.1:46264-62831 GCA_003254905.1 Nissolia schottii
AGAGGGCCAAGATATTTTGGATAATTATAATAAAATAATAATATAATAATAAAATTAATTAATAATTTAATAAATAAGTAAGCAGGGGGCCACGGCTATAAAAGGGCCCCCTAAGTGAAAAATTTTACCTTTCACTTTGCCTTCAGTTTCTCAATATCTAGTACCGTTCGTGCACATCGCTGAAGCGTTGTTCGACTCCCAAAAATTTCTTGGAGCATACCATTGTGACAAGGATTTTCTCTGCAATCCCCTCATCAACTCCGATTCTGCATAGGAAGTGGGTAACTCTAAGCCCACTGTCTATGTGGTTAATTTTATGACTGTGTATATGTATCTGTATGTATTTGACTGCAAAACTAGTTTGTAGAAACTATAGGGAGTACGTTGTGTAGGATGGTTTTTTGATGATTTTGAAGTTTAGGAACCATAACTGTACTGATGGGATCACTGGAAAATGAGAAAAGTTACGGTGAAAAGCCCCTGGGAGAAAAGGCTCTCGGGAGCCAATTTTACACTAGTCCATTCTATTGAATTCTCACGGGAATCGAATGAAAGATTTTGGATTTCAATCGAATGAATGAGGATTTCAGGCAAATGAAAGCCTGGGAAGGATTTCAATCGATTGAATTCCTTGATCAATCGATTGAAAGAATCATTCGAATGCACAAACCTTAATCATTCGAATGCTCACGGAAAAACTTGAGTTTTAACTATGTTATGGGATCCATCAGGCACAGCTATGCGTACCCTTATCCATGAGAACATGCATCATGAGGAAACGGTTGTCGTATGGTTTAGGACGACCGTAGATAACTAGAAGTCCTCACCTAAAGTCCAACAAGATCATAATTGAACCCTAGGGAGCGAAGACAAGTTAGAGAGGTTCCGACCCCAGTTGGTGCGGAAGACCTTAGATAATGAGTATAGTTATATAATTAGGATGTTCCCCTATTCTCTTGGCACGTCTTACAGACACACCCTCACCAATTTTGGCAAGCTGAGTTAGTTATGAGCAACGCAGGTAAAGAGACCTGATTACGATAGCAACGGGCCAAGGCCCGAGATTATGAGGACAGGCCAAGGCCTTATGATAACGAGAACAGGCCAAGGCCTGAAGAGAGAAAGAAAGGAAAGAAGGGGCCCCAGTTAAGAAGGAAGGATAGAAAGCGAGGGCAAGTCCAAGGGCTTACCAGGTCGAGTCTAAGGGCCGACCTACGTGTCCACACCTGATCGAGTCTAAGGTCCGATCCTTAGCCATTCCTGTTAGGGGAGTGGTTTGATGTCTTTCTCTTATGAGCTTTACGTGGCTAGCTACCACTCCGGTTAAGAGCGCTGCCGGGTTGACACGATAGGGAAAGCAAAGAGGTTGTAGCCGAGGTCACGGTTACAAAGGTGAAAGGACTAAGAAGGACACATTCATAGGACGCATAAGAGATCCCTAGACTCCCTCATGCACTATATATCCACATGTATGAATTAGTCCCAATAACAGGAATTAGAAAAGGGATGCACTATATATCCACATGTATGAATTAGTCCCTCATGAATTAGCTTGTGCACTGCAATGCCCCAGTATGAATTAGTCCCAATAATTCAAAAGCTCGTTCTCCATTTCCACTCTATGGAGATTTGGTCATTTTTTCTTTGAGACAAGATTCACAAGTAGTATATGATTCATAATCATAATGGTCAAGGTAACCCTCCTTATGTAACCTGTGAATTCTTTTCTCTTAGATGTAACCAAGCCTATAATACCAAAGATATGACTTGCTCACTTGACTATCTCTTTCTCTTATAAGAGTAGAAACATGCATATGAATTAATTAACATCAAGTAAGACATAAATACCGCATTGGAGATAGTCATTTACATACAAATCATCGTTACGATAAATGGAGCAAATGTTGTTATATAAAATAATGTGAAAACCCCGCTTGTCCGAATAAATTTACAGGCTAGAAACTCTCAAAATAAAAGCTTGTTCGAATAAATTTTAATTTTAGAGTTTAGTTTCTATGCCTTGTCAACATAAAAAAGTTTTATATTGTTATTCAATCATATGTTATCTTTTAAACAAAATTAATTTTTTTGAGAATTTTTTTAAGATAGTACCTGTCAAAGTTAACCACCTTTTGTGGATATGACAATATATATTAAACGATGCCATAAAACTACTTTACCCTCTCAACGCATATAAATTAAATCCACAATTTTAAAGCTAAAAGATACATATATTTATGTGCAACTATGTATACACTCAAAACTATATCTAGCTAAATATGTGTTCCTCTATTTTTATTCATTTATTACAGTAATGATATATCTTTTAAAAATAAAATTCGGTCGGGGAGGGAGGTAAGAGTAGGGATGGCAAACGAGCCAAGCTAACCCGCATATAACTTGCGTTTAAACGAATTAAGTCAAGCCAAGTTGATTTTTTAAGTAATTTGAAAATTCATATTCACCCAATTTACTAGAATGTTCACGAGTTGGTGAGTTAGCTCACAAGGCCACCACAAAAATTGAAAATAAAATTAACATTTGAGCTAAAGCCAAAAGTAAATGATATAAATATTAGTGTTAAATATGTTTTCAATCTCTAAAAAATTACAAATTTAGTGTTCTACCCCTTAATTTTTTTTTGTTAGGAGAAAATCCTTCAAAAATACTTTTAGTAGTATTTAATCTAGATCGTTAGAATAAGTCATTAACTTCTGACAGTTAACTTGACCATGTCAGCAATCGTATGCATGGACATTACATGTAACACGATCCATCTATTTTTTTTTGAAAGACATGATCCATCCAACTGACCCCAGGACTCACGCCCATGAAAACACTGAAAACGGTAGGGCTCCCCTCTAAATTGTTTCTCCGTTCGTGTTACGTTTTTGCTACTTTTGTTTGATACGAACCTTCTATTTTTTTCTCTCGTGTCACAACATAGATATGCTGATTTTAATCGGTTACCCACTTTTGGGCTTATGGATACATCCGTTGGAAGAGAGGTCAAAATCAAACACGGTTACCCAACCGCATGTGCCTTAAAATTTGACATATACTTACTTGATTTGCCAAACCTGTCTCTATTATTTTATTTGTGTGTTAGGTTCGAATTCTGATGCCGAAGGAAGTCAAGTTAGCCCCAATATCTCTTATTTGGGCAAAAAAAAAAATCAAAACCACTCAAAATATAGATTTCATCAGGTCGGGCACGCTTGCCGGAGCCTAGTAGAAGTTAACATCTGTCTTTAATAATCAATTTCGGTGGAGTGTGCACCAGATAACGTGGTGCAATTATCACAGTTTCTTTTTTTTTTCTTCTTTTTTTTTCTTTCTCTCTCTGTCTCTCTCATGGGAAGTGTGAGAGGTTGTAGAGGGATGTAGGAAATGGTGGCATGGATGGATGAAAACCTTTGACCTGATGCTAAAAGTATCCCTTGTCACAAATATTAAGAGGGGTGTTTGTTGAGTGACAATTTAGAGGTTGCACTATATTTTTTTTATGGGACAAAAATATTTAAAGTGAAATTTTTTGTTTTAGAGAATGAAATGATGGATTTTGTTATTAAATCAATAAAATGAGAATAAGTCACATTTTTTTTATTTTTATTAATTCAGTTGTCAGATCACTCTTGTATCTTTTAAAATGAAAGATTTCATTTTATAGAACTAAATTCTTTTTTATGCGGTGAAAAAATAACTTATGAAAAAGAAAAAGGTGCTACTTAAATTGTTGTATATAGATCAAGGTTAGAGTAGACCACAAATCATTAGAAATAATCTAACCATGAGGGAGTTAGGTAATTTGTATAAAGTTATAAGTTGAAATTTCATTGTTAAAACATAAGATATGTACACATCATAACTATGATAATATAACTAGTATCATTAAACGCTAATCTTTATTTTATCTCTTCTATGCTCTCTTCTTATGACGATCACTTTTGTTAATGTTAACGTGTTATTGGAAAAACCATCACCCTTCTTCTAATAAAAATGGCAAAAAGACATAAATATGCAATGTAATAAATAAAAAACACTTGATGATATTAAACAAAAATAGATAACGGATAATTGACGCACTTACACATTATATATATTAAAATGAGTTTAATTTTTATCTATTAATAGTATAATTTTTTTTACAATATTATTTAATCAGATTTTTTTGAAATACATGTTTTGAGAAGGAGCGAGAGACAATTTTTTACACTTATGTTAATGTAGTAAGATTTAATTGATTACCAATGTAAAAAAAACTTTACACTGTTAGTGGAAGAAAATTAAACCCTTATAAAATATAGATCTAATTAATCAAATTATTGAATTATAGTTAGATATCATATGAAGGTCATATATACTATTTTCGTTTTTTTAAATGCTCATTTTGATTTCTCAAAATGTAAGTTCGAGTTACTTTGATCTTTAAAATTCAAAATTTAACTTTTTAATCCTTAAAATTGTAAGTTATAGGTCAAATTAGTCACTTGGCTTATTATCATTATTGTATTGTCACATTTTCGTATTGTCACATTTTCGTCGATTTATTACATCAAAAGGGACAGTAACAACAATTGAGATTACAAAGAGTTGTAGCTGTAGCATCCCGGTTCTTCCTTGTATGGAAAACCCATAGGCTACGCCGTTAATGACGGTCAAAGGCCGTTGAAGAGGACGAGAAAGGAAGATTTGACCTCCAAACCCTCAGGATCAGTGGTTAGGGTTAGGTTTCGTCATCCTGTAAATTTTTTCAAAGTATTCGAACGAGTTTCAGCTCGAATGGAAATTGTTTCAGATACTGGCAGGCGCTCGTGGAATCTCTTGACGTGATAGGAAAGTCAAAGATCCCTGAGTAAAAGCCCCCAGGACGACGCGGAAAATTAGTGGATCACGACGGTATGTCCAGAATATTTTTAGGGTAACCGGATGTGAGACATTTTGGACAAAACGCGATCAGACGGGACCTGAACTGACCCTGGAGGAGATCCTTATCTCCATCAAGAGATATTTACATATATAATAATAATAATAATATAATAATAATAATAATAATAATCATAATATAATAATAATAATAAGAAACAAAAGGAAAACAAAAAGAAAAAAGGAAAAAAGCCACAGAACATGGCTATAAATAGCCACTTCGCTTTCAGAGACTTTACGTCTCTTTCTTTCATTTTCACAAACAGCAGTCCCGTTCGAACACATCTCGGTTACTTTGTGGAGTCCCGAAAAAATTCCCGGAGCACGCCAGTGCGACCCGAAAATTACCGGCAACAAAGCTACCGAATCGGAATCGTCATCGGAGGTGAGTAACTCTAAGCTCAATGTCTATGTGGTTGATTCTATGACTGTGTATATTTATCTGTATGTATTTGACTACAAAACTACTTTGTGAAAACTATAAGAAAGAGAACAGGTCAAGGCCTGAGAGTAAAGAGAATGGGCCAAGGCCCGAGATAAAGAGAACAGGCCAAGGCTTGAGAGTAAAGAGAACAGGACAAGTCCTGAAGAAAGAAAAGGGGCCCCAGTAAAAGGAAAAGTACAGAGAAGTGTGTCCACACCTGATCGAGTCCAAGGGTCGATCCCTCGCCATCCCGATAAGGGGGTGGTGGTACCTATCGTGTTGATGTCTTCCTCCTATGAGCTTTACGTGGTTAGCGACCACACTGGTTAGAGCGCTGCCAGGTCGACACGATAGGGAATAGAAGGAGGTTGTAACCGAGACCACGGTTACAAAGGTGAAAGGACTAAGAAGGATGCAGCCACAGGGCGCGTAAGAGATGCCCAGATTCCCTCATGCACCATATAGTCACATGTATGAATGAATGAATGAATGTATGTATGCATGTATGTATGTATCTATATATGTTTATGCATTATGTATCGTCAAGGGACCGCCCCGAGACGACTATTATGTCTTTAGCAGTAACGTAAAGTTAATGAGCACGAAGCCTAGGTAATGACAAGATTAGTAGCCTAACCACCTAGTAACTCAGATAAAGCTGCTCAGGACGTAGGTTAAAGATAATAATCAGTAGGGATCTAGTATGCATGACACTTAGAGGTTTTCTTGAGTGGCCTGGACTCTGCCCGAGTAAATGAATAATAGAGACCACGTCGGGTTTCCACTAAGAACGAAGTCGTTCTTACCCCCACTAGTGTATGACTCCAGATCGCAGCAATAACTTCCCCGCTTGCAAAAGATGTGTTGTTGTTCACCCATACGCGCCAGCGCAACTTCTGCACGGACACCCTGATCGAGACGTGTACGTTCGCACCAGCCAACCTGCCCAACGAGCCAGAGACCCCACCTAGGCGGAGACTCAGAGGACTCGGATCCTCCCCGATGCGTCCTATCTGGGTGGACGAGCACCCTGGAGCCAACAGTCGCGACCCGATCCACCTCAATGGCGAGAATGAGATGCCTCCGTCTGAGCCGGAGCCGGAAGCTGAGCCAGTTGCGAACCCCGAGATATCCGCCAGTCCGAGGACGAGGCCGCTGGACCACCGCGCGAAAGAGGGTGACTCCTACTTTGCTGCGGCGATTCGCTCACCGAGACTTCACGGCGGTGTCGGCATTGTCCAGCGACGACGAGCCCACAGGGGAGGACGATCCTGCGGAGCGGGAGGAGGACTCAGAGTAGGAGATGGCTACAGGAACCCGGTAGTACCCTTAGGGATAGGTTTGTACCGTACATGAAATGAGTAGTTACCATTCGTGTACGTAGGCTATGTAGATTGTTATATATGTATATTATATTTGAACCGGTATGTATATTGGTACTGTTAGCCGTTGTTTAATAAGAACGGTACAATTGAATTATGTATGTGTATGTATGTGATTTCGGGCCCTTATGTGCACTTCTGCCGACAGCTACCTTACGACAGGTATGTATTCACACTTCCCTTATCTTTTCTTATACCGTTAAGCGATGTATTGCTCATATGGCTCTTTATTTTCTAGCATCTGTACTTACGAAAGAAATTTCAAAATGGCCCATATTTTTGGTAAACCCTAGTTTGGAAAGATAACTTAGAACAATAGTAGTTCACAACACCAGAAGATCACCAACTAGTCCGAAAGGCTTATGACTTAAGCATAGACCAACTAGCTAGGGTGTTTGAGTAGCTATACTTGAAACTGCAAATGAGGTCGCTAGAGCAGTTATGGTGGTAAAAGAAGCTGTAATACCAACTGAGATTTGTAGCTCCAAGTGTCGTCACAGTCATATTTTTAGGCTTTAGTATTGTCACACAACCTCTGTTGTTATCACGTTCCCAGTTAATGCAAAAATTAGTGAAAACATGACAATACAATAATGATAATGAATTGATGGACTAATTTGACCTACAACTTACCATTTCAAGGATTAAAAAGTCAAAATTTGAATTTCAATGACTAAAGTGACTTGGCTTACACTTTCAAAAACCAAAATAAACATTCTCCTTTTTCTAAAAAAAAAAAAAAAGACATTATCAATAAGAATATAATCAAATAATTCATTTTTGTTGAAATTTAAGAAATTTTTATTTCATTAAGTTAGATTTATATAAAAGTATATTATACAATTCCAAATTAATGAGAAATTTTATAGACATCATCTACATGAACTTTCAATTCAATTATAGGTTTCATAAACAAATTATTACATAAAAAATTATTTAATAATGTAAGATATATGTTTAAGCTACACTACTGTCATCCTTACTCAACAATATATACGGTATATTTCTCTGTAATTTATATTTTGAACTAAAAAAATATCATTAAAATAATTTTATCTAAATTAAGGTCCTTAATCGGTGCATAAAATAAAGTTAAGGTTCTTAACTAATAACTTTTAAATTTTATATCTTTAATTAATAATAAGTAAACCCTCAAACAGACCCCTTTACAATTTTGTGATCAGACAAGTTGATCCCTCATAAATGAAAAACTCTTACTAACCCTTTCACAAATGAAAAAAAAATCAGAAAAATATGCTCCTAGAGGTGTCTATCACCTTAATGTCATCTATATGTGAGGGATTAATTTGTCTAAAAATCAAATAGTGAGGGTCAATTTATCTAAAAGTCAAATTGTGATGGACCAATTTGTTCGAATATTATATTGTGAAGGGTTTATTTGTCCAATTTTTGGGGGGGGGGGGTCATTAATAGGGATTTTTCATTTGTGAGGTATCAATTTGTTTGATAGTGAGATTGTGAAGGCTTGTTTGAGAGTGTAATTTAATGATAAGAATAAGTCAGACTATGAATTTAGTAGACTTTTTTTTTTTTTTTTTCATCCTGGCCTAGTAGGCCGACTACTTTTTTTTTTTTTAACTATATTATTATAAATATATTATAATAAATAAATTTATCTTTGAACAAACAAATATATTATATTTCCATAAATTGATATGACAATTTAAGTTAACTTGACGGCAGATTGACGAGAGCAATATTATCTACGTTTAAATTTCACTTTATTAATTTTTGAACAATAACTACAAATAAGTTTACCATACTAAAACAATTTTATGTATATCCCTTACTCATTTAACTACATAGATTTTATCAAGCCTAACTTGTTTCCACCCGTAATTTACTCTACATTAACATTTTGCGCCCAATCTGTACGCACGCACAAAGCACACGGCAACAAAATAAGAAAGCTAAATAGTGTTATTAAAACAAGAAAGGTCCTTTTTGTTCATGAAATTAGGCGTAGCCCCAAACCATCAAATCACTTTCCTGCACTGAATGGCGACAAAGCCACTGGCCTTCGAAGCTGGTAAGGAGGTGCGTAGAAACGGAAGCACACCGATTTAATTTGTGGAGAGCATGACACGGCACCATATAATTTTGGTTGCAATATTAATGCAATGGACGGTTGAGAGAATGAGAAGATCAAAAAAAAAAAAAAAAAAAAAAAGAATCATGTGGCACATGCACAAAGTGACAGATAGGACCTCAACTAATTTAGCTTCTCATTGAATGGTCCCATCAATTACCGTTTTCTTTCCACTTCCAATCAGCACTCATTTTCTCAATTCAAAACAACGTATCTATCTTGCTTATGGGGCTCCATCAAGGGGGGTAGGTTGGAGGTTGTTGAACCGTAGCCCACGTCGGTTATTTAATTAAGATCCATGATCAATGGGGGCTACTTCAACCATCTTCTTCCATTATGCCACCTCGCTTTCACTTACACATACCGACAAGTCTTGCATATGTTCTCACGTTGACTCTCCTTGTATCACTAAAAAAAATTGACTTATGTAGTAGTGTCGATAAATGTGTCACAATAAATCTTTAATTTATATTTGATTTCAGATATATAATTCATCTAGCTTTTATTTTTAAACATAAAAAAATAGTAATAATTACATGGCTACATAGTGTAAGATTATTTCATAATCTCATAAAGATTTGGTCCATGTAACTTATAGTGATACTAACTCTAATTAAAGGAAATCAAGACGATGTCAATTGATTCTATAAGATATGATAGAGTTAGTGGGGGGTATTTTAGTAAAACTGAACCTCCCCTCTCCCTTATAATAAGATGACGTTACTTAAAGAAAAAAATAAGGGTTTAAGGATTCCAAAGAATCTAGAAAACATTAGGGTTTGAGGTCTGCCAACGCTCTTCTCACCATCAGAAGGGTTAAAAGGATCAAAGGAAGAAAGGGGAAAAGAACTCGTCAATTCCATCTAATCTAGATATGGATCCGGGTATGTGCCTCTTGTTCTTAATTTTACATTCACTGTAATAATCATAAATTTCAAGATCTTTATTTTCATGAATTGATTAATTGAAAAATCTCATTACACATAGAACTTTTAAGTTTACATTTAGAGATTCGATTTTTTAAAATAAAAATTTAGTGCAAACATTTTATGTTTATTTAAGAATATTTGAAGTGATATATAACTCAATTATACATATTTAAAAAAGAGTGTGTGTGGTGCTCCCAAGAACACTAAAGAATTCAACTTAATTTTATAGTTGAAGGCATGACTTTTGCGGTGTACGTGTAGTTGCTAGAGGCAACAGTTGCATTCTTCTTGCAGATACAAATTAACATATTTCAATAATAGTTGCGTAAACTAACGGGGTTAGTCCAAGTGTTAAGCGGCTTGATATCGCTTAAGTAAGGTCCTGAGTTTGAGACCTTGTGTATCCAGTTATCTCCGCTGGGAGACTCACCCGTCATAGCTAGGTGCGCGACCTGAGTTGATCATTGGATACCAAGCAGGCAACCTAAAAAAAAAAAATTATGGTTGCGTAATGCCTGTTACACCCATCACTTAGCAGCTTTTTTTCCCCGCAAAATTGGTAGCTTATTTAGTTGCACTAGTTCTATCAAATTGATAGCCACGCGAGTACCTTTTGTTTTATTTAGAATTATATGCTATCAATTAGTGAACAAGTTAGAAAAGGTGCATGTAGCATGCATTTTCATGAAGGAACTTATAATTTTATATTTATTTATAATAATAACTTGAACCGCCTTGGTCTTAGGACACGTAATGAATATATGCCATTGTTAAAGTTTCAAATCCAACAAATAAACTGATTCAACGCTTACTTTGCAAGTATTATAATCTACATATATATACTTCTCCAAATGATACAAAAAATGATACAACTAGAGAGACAATTTTTCTTCATCTCCCACTTGAATTTGATTGAACTTGACACTTGAACTCGACACAACCCACTAAAATGCTCTTTATTTTATCTGATTTTTGCCTCATTTTCACCTGCATAAAAAAAATTGAGTTGAAGTCCTGGTGAGAGAATTAAGAATTACACTATATCTAACCATGACGCCACTTTCTGCAACATTAATTTGGACAAAAAGATAAAAGAATGACCAATGCGACTTACATCAAAAGATAGACAAAATTCAGGTCAGCGTAAAAAATAATCATGCAAATGGAAAATGAATCTGCTTGGTTGTTGGTTATGATATAAATAATATAATCAAAAATGGAATTAAATGGTTTCAATCCAATCAATTGTAGCAGGAGAAACGTGTATCAGCAGGCAAATGGTAGGAAAGGGCACTTTTAGACACTGTCACTGTAGCATAGCAGGGAAATCTTGGGCTGTGTGGTTTGGAGGAGGGGAAGATGAGACATCCCCGTTTCAATAGGCAAGAATTGTTGGTTAAAAGAGGGGCTTCCCATGTTGAGGTTGCAAACAAAGAAAGAATTAGAGGTAATAAGAAAGGTGACAGATTTCCATCACCCATTTAAGGAAGCAAAGAGTTAACCATACTAGATGACTTGTATTGCTATCTAAAGCACACTGCCCAAGGACTTGAAAATCTGGGGTCAATGGTGCTCAGACCAGCTGGGGGGACTGCGTTCAAATCATTAACCAATCCATCTTGTTGGACTGGCGAGGGGCTTGTCCGTTGGACGTGCCAAGAGAGGGGGATTTCTTATTCATATAACTATGTTCATCTCTAAGGTATTCCAAGCCACTTGTGACCGGTACCTTCCTATAATCTTCACTTATTCCCTATGTTCACTTATGTGCTTGTCATAGTTAGGTGATCATTCCTCTAGTTATCTAAGGTTGTCCTAACATTCTAATGACAACCCGTTCCTCATCATGGATCAATATAAGCATATAACATAGAGTATAACATCGATCATGATCTAAAATTACGACGTCTCAGTGCTTTCCTGAAATTGCCCGCTTTCTGTTAGAATTTAGTTCTCGCAAACCGAAATGGGTTCAAGACCTCACCCCAAAGTTTTGGATAGCTCTAAGCTCATTTTTCATACTTATAAACTTAGATTTTTGTCCCAAAATCTCAAAATTACTGTTTTGCCCCTTTCCCCAAAAATATTGTTTTTGACCCGTAGAACCTGATTTTCTTTGAAATTTTAGTTCTCAAAAACCCGAAGGGCTCAAGGCTTGAACTTAAGGTTTTTGATAGTTCTAAACCCATTTTTCATGAAATCCAACCCAGTTTTGCAGTCCCAAATTTTGAAATTTCCGTTTTGCCCTTGTACGTCCACAAGTGTAGTTTTCTGTCTATTTTATTGAGAAATTCATCGGGCTCCAATAATCACAAAACTTAACATCCCCACTCAATTTTTTGTGTAGATTTCAAAAATAATATTAGTTTTTCATGATAAAAATCCTAGCATGCAGTTCCTATCCAAAACGTGTTATGTTCTTAATCCAAGCTTAGGTATACCTAAATCCTGACAGAATCACAGATAACACTAGCAGTTTCCAGACAAACAGAAACAACATATATACAATCATATTCACGTGTAATACATCATACAAGCCACATAGACAATGGGAAGACAGTTTACCCACTTGTTGAAATGATTCTAATTGATTTCGAAGAAATTGACATAGAAACCCTAAAGTGTTCTGGTGCTTGGAGCTTTTGTGTGCCTTACTATCGAACGAGTCCTAGAGGAGGTGTATTTGGGCCTTTGTTAGGGAAATGAGGGACAATACAAAGGGACTTGGTTATGAGAGATTTGTGGTTAGGTTTGTGTGGTGAGTTCTTGTGTTTGTATTTTAGCAGAGTAACGGCAGAGTACACAAATGGACTGTGTATGGCAAGCTTGGTTATGTGATTTTTGGAAAATCTCAAGGGGATATTTATAGGCCCCCTTGGCCATGCCTGCTTTTCAAGATTTCTAAAAAAATTGATTGAAATTAAATAAATGACGATGTAAGCCATGATGTCACTTATGGTGACTAAGCATGCTTACTCATCAAAAGAATAAACTTGAACAATTTAACTTTCCAAGTGGTGAGTTTATGGCCATGTATTCCATTGTCTCATGGCCGAACTCTTGGTCCTCAATTTTTGAGACCGAATCCTGGTCGCGTTTGATCGTGTTTGGTCGTTAGCTGTTCGGATACTTCGTGTACGAGTGTCCTAAAAATATTCCGATCACACCATTGTCATCTACTAATTTTCCTACTATGGAATTTAAGTTCATCCAAGGTATTTGTAAATTTATTTTTCATCAGAGTGTTCTTTACAAGTACTTTTGATGCCCAATTAAATTCCGGTGACGAAAGGTAATAAATCTGGTGTCTGCGAATTTTTGCGAAATCGTGAACTATTACCTTATTTGGCATTTCTAGGAAATAAAATTGAGATTTAAAATTCTAGTCTAATTATATCACTTATAACTCTATTTATTATGTGAAATCTTTACTAAGGAAAAAGCGGGATGTTACATTCCACCTTCCTTAGAAAAATTTTGCCCACGAAATTTAAGTATGTTTTCCTTGCGTACCTTCAGAAGAGTTTTGGGTAAGCTTCCTTCATGTCGGCTTCCAATTCCCATGTCTATTATTTGAACTTCCCATTCGCCCAGATCACTCACACCATAAGAATCTCTTTGTTCTGAGCCGTTCGAGTCTTGTGATTATTGATTCACTGTGGTGTGAGAGGTAGGGAAAGATTTTCTCTCAGCTGTATTTGTTTTGGTTCCAGCACATGATCGGGGGAAGCATAGTACTTGTGTAGTTGGGATAAATGGAAAATGTAGTGAACGTTCGCTAAATTTGGCGGGAAAGCTATCCAGTATGCCACGGGTCCGATGCGTTTAAGGATCTGGAAAGTTCCAATGAAATGTGGGCTCAGCTTTCTAACCTTCAGGGACCTTCCAATACCCATTGCAGGTGTAACCTTTAGGAAGACATAATCTCCCTCTTGGAACTCGAGCGGTCTCCTACGAACATCCGCATAACTCTTTTGATGGCTTTGCACGGTTCGGATCCTTTTTTGAATTCTCTTCATCCATTCCTATGATTGCCTTGTCTCCTCGGGCCCTAGGTACCAGTATTCTCTACTGTCGTTCCAATAGAGGGGTGATTGACATTTTCGACCATATAAAGCCTCAAATGGAGCCATACCAATACTGGATTGATAGCTGTTGTTGTACGAGAACTCCAAAAAAGGCAACCAGTCATCCCAATTCCCTGACAGATCCAGTACGCAGGCCCTCAACATATCCTCCAATGTCTGGATTGTTCGCTCAGACTGCCCGTCCGTCTGAGGGTGGTAAGCCGAACTTAGTCGCAACTGAGACCCGTAATCCTTCTGAAAGGCGATCCAAAACCTCAAAGTGAATTGGGTCCCTATCCGAAATGATGGATGACAACACCCCATGCAACTTTACTACCTCTTGGATGCATACCTGGACAAACTTCTCCATTAGGTAGGTCATTTTGACTGGAATAAAGTGAGCAGACTTGGTGAGTCTGTCCACAATTACCCAGATGGCATCCACTGCTCTTGTCGTGCATGGCAACCCGAAGACGAAGTCCATCGAGATCCCTTCCCATTTTCGTTCTAGTATCTCTGACGGGTTCAGCAATCCAGGTGGCTTCCGGTGTTCGATCTTCACCTTCTGGCAGACTAAACACTTCAGCACCCAATCTTCTACATCCCGTTTCAAAAGGTCGACCGCCAGAACCTCTTCTTGAGATCGTGATACATCTTTGTGGTACCCGGATGTATCATGAAATGACTCTTGTGTGCTTCTTGCAGGATGTCTTCCTTTACGTTACCCTCGTGGGGGTATGCACATGCGTTGGTTGAACCTCAGTATACCATCTTCCCTAACGACAGCTTCCTTGACCTTGCCCTCTTTCACTGCCTTGACGAATTTACACCAGGTATCATCCTGGCAGTTTCTCTGAGCATCTGTACCCACTTGTGATTTGTATGTGGCATAAGCTGATGCTATTCGGATGCAGAGTGATGCCAATGTTTAGATCGATGAAACTCTTAATCAATTCAGACTCCCTAACCATCATTTGAGCCGCGTGCAAGGACTTCCTTCTCAAGGCATCCGCTACCACGTTTTCCTTGCCAGGGTGGTAGTTCAACCAAAGTCATAATCTTTCAAGAATTCCATCCATTGTCTTTGCCGCATATTCAGCTCCTTTTGGTTGAACAGATACCAACTTGTAAGTTTAAGATTATCAAACACAACTAAAAATTACTAATGACTAAAGTCTCAAAATTTAGAAATTCAATTTCAAAAACATAACAATAGTCATTATAGGTGATATTATATATTTCTTTTCTAACATTTGATACGGAGACTTCTATATTTATTCATATTTTTGTAAGTTTTTATATGCTTTTAGGTTATAATTATAGTGTGTGTATATATATATTAAAATATCTTAGGAGATTCAATATGTTATGTTGTGATATGTAAAATTTTAAATTGATACATGATATATACGATACACAATATGACAATTATGATTTCTTGTACTCAAAATTTTAAATTATGAATGATTATTTGGGGTCAAATAGAATAACTGAAGTCTTATTTTTTGTATTTTTAAATGTGAGATATGAGAAAATTGTTAAAATGAATGATTTTGTTTAAATGGAAAAGATTTAATCAGATTTATAATTTAAATTAGGAAAAACCTAGAAAGTCAAACAAATCAAGTGTAGTGTAATCAGAAATTTAAATTATGAATGATTATTTGGGTCAAATAAAATAGGTTTAACGAAAGTGACATAGGGTAGAAAATTTTCCCCAAATTAGTGGGAAAAAAATAAAAATTTTTATTAACTAATTTACTAATATAGATAACTGAAAATATTATTTCTACCTCTCGTACTTACATTTATCTTGAATGAAGAAATCATACTTTAGGAAACCGCATACGTTATTAGTATGACATCCAATTTGTGTTAATTAATATTAAATGTATATTTTTTTTATGATCCAATGTGATATATATATATATATATATATACACACACACACACTAAAATCATAAACCTTAAATGTAATTCCATGTACCAGAAACTTTTAGAAAAAATTAAACAAAAAACTTAAATTAATAATTTATTTATGTATATTAATTTATATATATTCATAACCTGTAAATCTTCCATAACTACAATTGCGGTTATCAACTTTAATTATCAAGCGTAATAATAAATTATGATTATTGTTTGCCTTATTTTTTTTTATTCATTTACTATTTCCTTTGCTATTTTTGAAAATTGCTTCATGCTCATGATATATATGCTTCGAGATGACCGAACGAAAATTATGATCAATATTATTCATTTAATTTAAAATTTTGTCATGTTAAAAATAATTTACTTAGATTATTTTTATTTCATATCATGTTTATGGAATATTAAAATAAAAATTATAAAAAGTACTATTTTTTATTAAAGATAATCAAGTGAAGTGAAAAAATTGATTCAATTTTAAAACTGTCTTTAATATTAAGAGAATCAAATAGTGAAACATTTGCATTTTTTTCTCATTTTATGCAAACTTTTAAATTTTATTTGATTTATGAGGAAAAAAACTAATAAAAAATGAAATCTTTCTCACAACATAAAATTTCACAAAAAGTACTAATTATGAAATAAAAAGAAGAATTTTCAAAAAATACCAGTAATATTGAGTTTAATAAATTAGAATTAACAGTAGATTATTAGTTTAATTACAAAAGAACAAGGGGCATTTTAGGAAAATTAAACAAAAATCAAATAAGTGGAAGTGACAATAGATAGATAATATGGAG
>QANU01110038.1:0-13350 GCA_003254905.1 Nissolia schottii
GCAAGCTGTAGATTATCATGTTAGTGGGAAGCTACATTGAGTTATATCATATATTTTCTTTTTTTTATAGATGTGTACATTCAAGAGTTCAAATCTTTTGGTGTCAAAATCTGGGTGCAGTGTAGCCAAATGGTGGCCTTGTGGATGGTGCAATGGTGGTAGGTTTTTAGAAAATCACCCAAAAATATCATGACATGTCAGGTTTGGTGCTTTGACAGGCAGCTGTGTGAACTAGTTGAGGGTGAGGGGAATTTCCTCGTCTGTAACTTTTGCATTTACGGGTATTAAATTTTAAAGGGTATTTTGTGGTTCCTACTTGTAAAAAGAAGGAACTTAGTTAAAAACTACTCATTGGGAATTTGGGATGGCAAACATGCCCTAATCAATTAAGGCTACTCATTGGGATGGCAAACATGCCCAAATCAATTAAGGTTAGATTTTATTGTCCATTCTACATTAGGTGTTACCCTAGCTGTTTTTTCAAATGAATTATTTCTCAACCTTTTTTTTAATATGTCCACTCATCTAATGCAAACATTATCACCTCGTTAACGTTGAGCTCACTTTTTAATTGGTGTTTTACTATTCAACATTTAGTCTCATGCAATATTGTTGATCTTATAATTTTGACATAAAATTTTCTCTTTAGCTTGAGTCACAAATAGAATCTGTAGAATCCATCAATTTCTTCCCCCACAGTTTTGATTAGATCATGGGGTTAATATCTCCATTTGTTTTCCACTCATTTTGGATGATTGATCGTAGATATTTAAACTGTAACTGGTGATATGTGATGTGATATCATTCTTAATTTTCAACTCTAAGCCAGAGTTTATGCATCTCTTCTTAAACTTAAATTTCGTATCATTTGTATTGAGGAAAATCATTTAGGGCTTGACAATTAATTTATACGATTTGTTTGACAGTAGCAATAACAAGAAAAATTGGAATCCGACTCTCTCTCCATTTTCTCAGGTCTATACTTATTTTTCGTTGGCTATTTGTGTTCTCGGGCAAATTTGAGTAGAATTTTGTCTGGCAAATAATATCATTGTTGTCTTAAACTATAAAAATAATGTGTTTACAAAGCTTGTCTGGGTATCTTTAGCATAAAAAAAATAAAAATAAAAGGATAAAAAAAACACCTTTGATTTTCCATTTATATCTTGAGTTAATTCTCTCATTGGATCCTTTTAATATGCAAAAAGCATGTATCGACACACTGAACTTGTATATGTTCAATATGCACGTTCAAAATCAGAGTAAAAGTACTCATGGGTGATATTGGTGGAATTAATATAGGAAAATCTTTTCTTATCGCACTGTGTTATCACCCTAGGGGACTTCAGACATATTTTTTATTACTCAAATGTAGGTAATTCAATTTCTTTTCTTATTCCAATCATTCCATAAAATATTCTTTGACACCTCTAGCTAGGGTATCTCAACAGGCATCAAAAGAAGTGCCAAAAATAGTAAAGTCAACCATAAATACCTTCATATATTTCTCCAACAACTTAGAGAAAATGTTCATCATGCATCACTAGAATGTAGTTCTGTGTTGAAGGGACATGTGAAGATTGTTTTCTCTTGATCCTAGGGGGCTGTGTGAATATGGAAATACCCTGTGTAGCCATCCAAAAAATAGTAGTGGGACTTCCTTGCCAATCTTTCCAGCATCTGATTAATGAATGGCAGGGGATAGTGATCATTTTGGATGGCATCATTGAGGCATTTGTAATCAGAAGAAATGCACTAACTGTTTTGCACCCTAATCGGAATCATCTCACCTTTTTCACTCTTCACCATAATGACTCCTAATTTCTTGGGAACCGCCTGCATCGGGCTCACCCACTCATTGTCAGAAACAAGATAAATGATCCTTGGTTTCATTAGCTGGGTCACTTCTTTTTAACCAAATCCAAGATGAGTGGGTTGAGCCGCCTCTGGGTCTGTCTGACTGGCTTAGCTCCCTCTTCAAAAAATGTTGTGTGTGTATAGGTGGAGGGGCTAATCCTCATGATATCCTCGAGTGTCTAGCCAATGGCCTTGTTATGCTTTTGTAGCATGACCACCAAGCTCTCCCCTGCTGAGGTGATAGGCCACTGGCTATAATCACAGGTAAAGTGTTTCCTTCCCCTAGGAATGTGTATTTGAGGCGAGTGGGGAGGGGCTTCAACTCTAGTTCTGTTGCTTTTTCTGGACCGATACCTACAAGCTTACATCTAAAACAACAAATTCATTATGTTCCATGGGTGAAGAAATCAAATTATTAGCATTTTTAAACACATCCTCCTGCAGAGACATAAATTTAACCATAGGCCTTACACAAACTAGTGACAGGTCTACACAAACTAGTGACACCATCACAATCAGGGCATTCATATGTCATTTCTAGCATCTCATATATCTCATCAATTAAACTATTACCTGCATCCACTACTAATGAATCAATGACATCGATACTAATAATAAAGTGCTCTTCAGAAGGAAAATACATGGCATCTGGCAAACAAAATTACATATGCATAACTGTTGAAAGCTTTTCTTCTCTCTGTGTGTTTTTTCTATCTACTGTTTTGCTTTCATCCTCAAAAGGATTCAATTGCAGCATAGTGGGAGGGTTGTCGTCCTCTAGGAGTTGTGATATAAAGTCGTTCTTGAGTTTGTTAATTAAGCAAGATGGTTGGTGGGTTTGTAAATTGAACAAATAAATTAAAACAAACGATAAAATGAGAGCGAATGAAAAACAGATGGGGAAGCTTGCTGGAAATTAATTCGTACTACAGTTTTCATATATCCATTAACTCAATGCATATGAACTATCAAATCCTTGATTCTTCGCCACCAGTTCTTATCCTACTCATCTCTTTTGAGTGTGAGAAGATCATTCGGTTCCCGTTGTTGTTTGTCGATGTCTCGCACAATTAACAAATCAAACCGATATAGCTTCAGGTGTTACAACGACTAATAAACCTAACTCTATGTCTAGCAATTAGGAATATTAGATGAATTGATCTAGATCCAACTCAATGAGATGTCATTCTCGCGCACCAAATCAAATCTTAAATCAAGTTATAGTTGATCACGCTAAAACAAGCATTAAGTGTAAGATCAAATCATGCAAATCATAGAAATCAATAACTTCTTATATAAAAGAGTTAAGATGGATACAATCAAACCATAATACTCATCAAATCCCAACAATAAGAGGATTAGCTATCCATAACCATGGAAGCTTTTCATTTTACAAGAAGAAGTCAAAGGCGCAAGGTGATGGGCGCTCACCATGACATGTTCTCATGCCTCCATGGTGAGTGTCACCGTGCTCCTTGGACTACTCTTGGCTCCTTCTCTATTATTCTCTTTGGTTCTCTTCTGTTTTGAGTTGATTCTCCCAATCCCCACTTTCGGAATGAGTTTGTGCTCTTTTATAGAGAAACTGAAACACAGGTCGTTGAGCGGGTCCACTGAACGGGCTTGCTTGGTTTGGGTTTTCTTCACCTTGAAGTTACTTTGTCCTTAAGCAAGCTCACTTCGAATCAGAGGTCGCTCAATGGCCATTAGAGGGCGCTAAGTGGCCAGAAACCTCATTTGTCCTTCTATTCTTCTTGCCTTGCATTTTCTTTGATCCCTGCCTTTTATCTGTGTGAGAAATTGATAAGAAATGCATCATTTTACACATATACGTATCTATTCTCTTGAACTATATTAAATTTATACAAAAATGGGGAATTTGGCTAGTAAATTCATATTAAACACTCCATATAAGTGTCATTCTAACAGATGAAAACACCAAAATATGACACTTACCAGTAATCTTGCACTCCATGGATAAGGTACTATCATGAGCATCGATCTTGGCCCTAGCAGTTTTCAAGAATGGGCGACCTAAGATCAATTTTTGATGGTTTGCATCGTTGTCATTTTCCATTTCGAGCATGTAAAAATCTGTAGGGAATATTAAATCATTTACCTTAACCAGGACATCGTCCAAGATGCCTTCAGGCTTGGTGGTATGTTAGCAAGCTTGATGATCAACACTGTTGGCTTGAGACTCCCATTGTGTAAGGACCTGTATATGGATTTGGGCATGGCATTTACGGCTGCTCCAAGATCGACCATGGCTTGTGTGAACAGTTTCTACCCTATGACACATGGGACAAAGAATGTGTCTAGGTCCTTGCACTTTGGTGGCAGAGGGTTAGATTTGATGATAGAGGACAAATTCTCTCCCATTCTGATCTGCTCGATATCCTTGAGTCTCCCCTTGTTGGTGCACAAATCCTTTAAGAACTTGACATACTTAGGGATTTTCTTGATCATATCCAACAAAGGTATATTGACCTCCACCTTTCTAAATGCATCAAAGAACTCCTTCTCCAACTCAAATGCAGCTGCCTTTTGGGGTTTAGGGCCTCTATGAGGGAAAGGAAGTGAGATGGACTTTTCTTTCCTCTTTTATAGCTACTGCGAACTCTTTGGACATCGTTGTAATTCTGATGATTGTTGTAGTGATGTGTTGTTCCTTCATTCATCCCTTGGTGGAGTGATATTAGGATCTTCTAATTTTTCATCTTCATCCTCCTTCAACATTGGGGATACTTATGCTTTTGGTAGGACATGCCGGACCTCGAGGAAATGAAACTTACATTTGTCTTGGGGTTGGACACAGTCTAATATGGGAGGTAGGAAGATGATGAAAGCCTTTTTAAACACTTTCTCCAATCTTGACACAGCTTAGGTTTTGTCACAACTGTGCCAATTTCGTAGAAAGCTTATCTGCGCTTTTGTCGTTCAAATTAATATATACCTACTTTACGGCTTTCAGATCCACAAGGGATCCAACTGCAGTATAGTCGGGTATAGTCGTATCCATAGAGAGTTGCAAAAATACCGTTCTTGAGTTTAGTTAATTAAACAATGGAGTGAAGGATTGATATTTTGTTTTAATAAACTAAATAAGTAGATAAACAACATGAAAAGTAAACAGGCAACAAATCAGAGGTAGTTCCGGAGCTTGTTGGGAATTGAATCTTATCATAGTCTCTTGTATCCAGTTACTTATTACACAGAATTATCATTTCATTGATTGCCCGACACCAGTTCTTAACTTTTACATTGCTTTCACACATGAAAAGATCACAGGTTTCCTTTGTTAAACTTGTTACTTTCGCACACAAACTTTAACAAAGTATGCCAGAGTTATTCCAGATGTTAAAACGGCTAACCTTTATTCCAGTTATGGCAACAAGATTAGATGAAGTGATTTAGATCCGACTCTAATGATTGTAACTGTTCGTTCACAATGTTCAAGTCTAGAATCTAGCTTAGCATAGCAAGATTGATCTTAACTTGGTTATGACTTAATTAATATAACTCCCGTTCATATAACTAAGTCCCAAATCAAGAAGCAAAATACTAAACAAAGCTAGCAGTAAGCATAAAATCATTCAAGCGAATCATAGGAAATAGATAGATTCATATGCAATAGTTACATAGATACAAGAAAACTACAATAATAATCAAAACCCCAACAAAAAGAGGATTAGGAATCCATCTTACAAGAGTATCTCAGAGGCAAGGTTTGGACGCTTACCATGACACGTACTCACGCCGTCATGACAGCAGCTTCGCCTAGCTTCCTTGATTCTCCCGGCTCCTTCACAAGCCTCCTCTTTGTTCCTAACCTAAACTAAGCTTTGGAGTACAAGAAAATGTGTAAAAGAATGAATTAAAGGGGGAAGAAGAGATGGATGGAAGATTGAAGGGGATGCTCTTCGAAGTGGCACGGCCTCCTCTATTTATAGGCAAAATCTGATGGCTTCGCTCAGCGGTTTGGGTGCCTCCGCTGAGCGCTTCTGGCTTTATCGCTGAGCGATTGTACTATATCACTGAGTGGCGTAATGATTACACGCAGAGTAATAAATGCTCCGGCAGCTTTTGCAGGGGCAGCGCAGCCATCCAGGCTGGCGCCAGCTGGAGCAATAAATGCGCGGCTGCAAGTGGCTCTGAAAGTACAACCGCTGAGCGGCCAGGGTGACTTCGCTGAGCGGCCTTTGTCTTTAGTGAGCTGAGCGAGCTTCATTCCCCGCTGAGCGGTCCTTCGCAGATTTCCTTTTTTAAGCTCTTTTCCACTTTTGCCCTTTTGCTCCATTCTTTATGGGATTATTCTTAATCATTTAATCTTCTTGCATCCATCTTCAAAATATATTATAAACCTACAAAATATGGGGATTTAAGTTAGATAATTCTTTTAAACATAAGTGAATAAGTGTCATTTTGATAGGTCAAAATTACGTAAATTTGGCACTTATCAACTCCCCCTGACTTAAGACCTTGTTTGTCCTCAAACAAGAGGTAATAGAATTATTTTACAAGAGATCGATGCTTATGAACAATCAGTTAATGCAATGAATTGAAATATTTCAGACAAGTTAAGCTCGAGACCTGTGAGATATCATAGAGTAACCTTAACATAATCAAATGCACAATTACTTGAATGCTATAAACAAATCACATTATCCAATGTCTTGTCCATCAAGAAAATTATCTTTATGCACACAGTGGTCAGTGGACCAATTTAGGGTGAGCGTTTTCGCTCAATATCACCATTGAATCACAACAATTTAAATTTGTTACCTGTCTCACCATTCAATTCATAGTATGGTCATGCAAGGATCACAGAAGGACTTTAAAGGGTTGTAACGGGGCCAGGCTACAAGAAAAATTGGTTTTACTGGATATGCAAATTTGAATCAAGAGAGCATTTGAAAACCAACTCCTTGTTGTCACCTGTTCTTTTTCAACAATCTGTCGTTTTTCTCTTTTTCTTTTTCAACCCTTTTCTCCTGATTTTCTTTTTCCCAATTCTTTTCCTTTTTCTTCTTTTTGTTTTTGGATTGGGAATAAAATTATTTCTTTTTTCACTTCTTCTGTTCTTTTTCAATGTATCCACTCCCACTATTATTTGACCCTTATCTCCCCCTGACTTGGATCTTTGCTCATAATCCAACTTTGAATGCTCTCTTAATTCTGGATATTAAGGGATAACGTTGTTTTTTTCTTTTTAAGGCTCGGGGATTATGTAACAACCAAGAAATTTTCATGTTAGGCTCAAATGGGGTATCAAGGGATATTCCTAATTATGGTAGGCTTTATTTGGCCAAGTGGGTTTAATTCTAATGAACAAAATGCCTTGATCATCTCCTATTATTTCCATACAATTATCAAAATGAGAGACTCAAACAAATTCAATTTTGCAAAAACAATGGTGATTCTCTCCTTCTCACTAAGTGTTTAGGCTCACTCTCTTACTTGGTTAGGTTTCATTTCCTTGATTTAAAAACATTTTCAAGGTTATGCCTATGCAACCAAGTAGATCGATGCATATTAAGATGTTTAAGGTATCTATGTACTCACAAAAGTCTATTATAGATACTGAAACAATTCAAGTCATAATGTAAATTTGTTCATGCATCAAACCCCAAATAAAATAAACTAATACTCAGTTGTGTTCAAACAAACAAGTCTTAAGCACAATTTAACTAACTAAGGAAATTAATTAAGGTGCTAGAAATTTAAAAAATGCTCCCTGTTCATGGTGAATTCATTGATGTAGCCTTCTTTCCAACTGTTTAGGCTACTTCATCTTGCTTCAATGTGTTGAGGAGATAGAGGCTCATCTTCCCTAAAGAATCATGCTCTTCGTCCTCTTCCTCTTTTTCTGTATGGAATTGATTCTCGCTTAATACAATGCTTTGGAAAGTCTTTCTTGTTGCTTTGTGGCCTGCAAAACAATTAGAAATTCCTTTCCAAGGACTAATATAGCAAACGTTAGAGAATCATATGATCAAAGTCAAAAGATAATGTTTTAATTTTTGAATCCTTTGCAGACAGAACTTCCTACAATAGCGGACAGAATTTCACACTTATTGTGGACAGAATTTCCCACAATGATTTTATGGATTCAAAAATAAAACATGGCATTGGTCTTAAAGGTGCTTTTTTTGAAAAGATTCTATTCTTCAAAATTTTCCATTTCTTAAATAGTTAAGAATCATGCTTTAAATCATGTGCACATTTTCTCAGACAATTGTTTACAGGTTTTAAAAAATCAGTCATTAGGTTTAAAATCCAAGTGCTTCAAGTAAGCTTGACTGAAAAGGATTAGCACTTAAGGATTTAAATCTAATCACATGATCCGGATAACCTTTAATTCCATATTTCATAAAAATATTTTTAACACCGTAAATTAATTACCCTTAAAATTAATAAACTACTAAAATAATAAAACTCACAAAACACTGGGTTGCCTCCTAGACAGCGCTTGTTTAACGTCGTTAGCTCGACGCCTTTTTCTTTCTAGCTCCCTTCCTTATCATCAGTCCTCCTCTCATGGCAAGAATCTTTGGGATTTAGCTCCGGGTTGGCCGTGAATCTCTTCTTTTTCAACTCCGCCATATCAGTAGCCAATTGTCCCAGTAGTTCCAAATTCCTAATAGAGGCTTCGTTGTTCTTTTGATTAATCATTGATTGTTGCATAAACTGATTAAACGTCTCCTCTATTTTGGAATTTGGATAAACTAGTGGCTGATTCTGATATGGGCGGGGTGGTTGATATGGCTGTTGCGGAGCTTTGTTAAATGAGGGTCCTGCCTCTTGCCTCCATGGCTGTTGAAAATTTTGATTTGGCCCCCTTTGAAAATTATTTTGATAGGCCGGCCTTTGCTAGTTATCAAGGAAGCGAACTGATAAGTGCCAAATTTACGCAAATTTGACCAATTAAAAATGGCACTTATCTGTTTATGTTTTAACAAATTAATTAATGAATTCGCCATTTTTTGTAGGTTTATAATATATTTTGGAAATGGATGCAAGCAGATTAAATGAAGAAGAATCGCACAAAAGAATAGAGCAAAAAGGGCAAAAATGGGAAAGAGCCAAAAACGAAGATAAAAGCAGGAGCGCTCTGCGGTGGACAAGGCATCGCTCAACGCAAAAGGGATAATCGCTCAGCAGTTGTACCCTGGCCGCTGAGCGAAAGTACGTCGACAGCAATTTGCACGCGGCGCATTTATTGTGCCAGCTGGAGCCAGCCTGGATGGCGGCGCCGCCCTGACACGTCAGCGCCGCCCTGCAAAAAGCTGCCGGAGCATTTAATGAAGACGCGTGAAATGATAAGCTGCTCAGCGATAACTTCAGTACCGCTCAGCGATAAAGCCGGTATCGCTCAGCGGTGGCACTCAAACCGCTGAGCGAAGGCACCCAACTTTTGGCTATAAATAGAGGGAGGCCGAGGCATTCAGGGACCATCCATCAATCCCTCATTCACCCATCACATTCCATACAATTATTCCATTCTCCATATTCTCTTAAGTTAGGGTTAGGTAGAAAGTTAGGGTTTAGAAGCTTTCCTTAATAGAAATGCTGCTGGATTGCCAACGGTTGTAGATCGTGGTGGACGTGTGGAGGTATTTCACCACTCCTCTCAACCTACCATTGCTCTTAACCCTGTAAGTTTGTAATCTATCTATGACAATGGATAGCTAACTTCTTATTTTTTGGGATTTGAAGCGTTGTATTGCTTAAATGTATCCGTCTTGACTTATGTGTATGATTCTATGAAGTTCTATGATTTTAATGATTAATCTTACTCTTAATGCTAGCTTTTGTTTAGTACTTTGATTCTTAATTTGAGACTTACTTGTTTAAGTGAGAGCTATACTAAGTAAGTTATAAACCAAGTTAAGTTCAAACCTGCTATGCTTAAAAGCTTGATTTAATGTTTAAGTGTTGTGGACGTAAGTTAAAATCATTTAATCTGACCTAGATCAATTCATTTAGTTCTTAACCGCCATAACTGGAAACCAAGAACTAATCGCTTTAACACCTGCATTAACATCAAGGTACTTTGTTAAGTTTGTGCAATACATTTGACAACGTAATAAAGGAACTTGTGATCTTAACATGCTCAAACGAGATGATTAAGTTAAGAACTGGTGGCGATAAAATCAAAAGAATTCATAGATCATATTAACTAAGTTATTGGTTACATTGAGGTAATATTGCAATTCAAATCCCAACATGCTTCTTTACCTGCCTAAACTTAAGATCATTATCGTTTTATACTTTATTTTATTTGAAATTGTTTATCGTTAATTTCCTCATCAAAAACCAAATCACTTCCCATAGCTTAAAATAGTTCAACTCAAAGATATTTGTTTTAAACACAATCCCTGTGGATACGATTATACCCGTCTATACTGCAGTCGGATTCTCCGTGAATCTGAAAGCTGTAAGAAGGATATATTAAATTAACGAGAGTGCAAACCCATTGCAAAAAGCTTTCAACACGAACCTCCTCTTCCCTGAAATGATAGTTAACAGACGGGTGATCACCATTACAAATTTCACATTGAAATACCTATTGCCTCTTTGCATCGCGAGCTTCTTTGATCTGCTTTGGCAACTCGTTTAGGGCCTTCTTCACCTCGTCTATTTGTTATTGGAGTTGCTTGTTTTGAGCAAGGATTGCATCATTGGTGCCTAGTTCAAGCATGCCTCCTCTTCTAGGTCCTCTGTGGTATTGGCCTTGTTGATCCGTCAAGGCCATGGAATCAATAATGGAGATAGCTTCTTCAGGAGTTTTGGACATTATTTGTCCACCAGCTGCAGCATCAAGCATAAGTTTGTGCTGTTGTTGGAGTCCATTGCGGAAGATATGGATTTGTGTCCGCGCATCGAATCCATGATTAGGGCATTTTCTCAGCATGGATTTGTATCTCTCCCAGGCCTCACAGAAACTCTCTCCGGGTGCCTGCACAAAAGTAGTAATTGCAGTTTTTAAATCCATAAACTTTGATTGAGAAAAGTACCTCGCACAAAACTTCTCCTCCAACTGATCCCAGTTTGACAAAATATGTTGTCGTTGATCAAGCAACCACTCCTTGGCTTTTCCTATCAGTGTCAGGGGAAACATCCTCAAAAAGATTGATTCTTCGTCGGCCTCGGACATTCCCGCAGTCCCACAGAGTTCGTAGAACTTCGTCAAATGAGCATACGGATCCTCATGCTCCAAACCTGCAAATGGGTTAGCATATAATAATTGTACCAGACCAGGTTGCATCTGAGGTGATCTTTGCGCTCCAGTAGTTCTGCTCATTCTAATAATGTTTCTAGGGGTAAAGTTTACGAAACCCCTATTGTCACTGGCTCCTGTACCAGCTCCCGTGTTGTCTCCAGCTCTAGTGGTGTCAGCCATGTTTTCTTCTTGGTTGGTTGAAGAAGTTGATGATGAAGTTGTCTCTTGTTCTGCTCTTTGTTTGGCTAGTCGGTTTTTCTTCTTTTTACTGTTTCTCCTTGAAGTAGCTTTAATCTCAGGGTCAAACAACAATTGATCTTTTGAAGTCTTACCTCGCAATTGCTAAGAAAAGTTCACACTAGCCAAATAAGATTAGAATAAAAGAGTTCACAAAGTAAAAATAAGAACTATAGAATATTTTACAAATATTCACAATTGTTTAATCAAACAAAACTCAAGCTATGTATTTTTGACGCAACTCCCCGGCAACGGTGCCAAATTTGATGAAAGCCTTTTTAAACACTTTCTCCAATCTTGACACAGCTTAGGTTTTGTCACAACTGTGCCAATTTCGTAGAAAGCTTATCTGCGCTTTTGTCGTTCAAATTAATATATACCTACTTTACGGCTTTCAGATCCACAAGGGATCCAATTGCAGTATAGTCGGGTATAGTCGAATCCACAGAGAGTTGCAAAAATACTGTTCTTGAGTTTAGTTAATTAAACAATGGAGTGAAAGATTGATAATTTGTTTTAATAAACTAAATAAGTAGATGAACAACATGAAAAGTAAACAGGCAACAAATCATAGGTAGTTCCGGAGCTTGTTGGGAATTGAATCTTATCATAGTCTCTTGTATCCAGTTACTTATTACACAGAATTATCATTTCATTGATTGCCCGCCACCAATTCTTAACTTTTACATTGCTTTCGCACATGAAAAGATCACAGGTTTCCTTTGTTAAACTTGTTACTTTCGCACACAAACTTTAACAAAGTATGCCAGAGTTATTCCAGATGTTAAAACGGCTAACCTTTATTCCAGTTACGGCAACAAGATTAGATGAAGTGATTTAGATCCGACTCTAATGATTGTAACTGTTCGTTCACAATGTTCAAGTCTAGAATCTAGCTTAGCATAGCAAGATTGATCTTAACTTGGTTATGACTTAATTAATATAACTCCCGTTCATATAACTAAGTCCCAAATCAAGAAGCAAAATACTAAACAAAGCTAGCCGTAAGCATAAAATCATTCAAGCGAATCATAGGAAATAGATAGATTCATATGCAATAGTTACATAGATACAAGCAAACTACAATAATAATCAAAACCCCAACAAAAAGACGATTAAAAATCCATCTTACAAGAGTATCTCAGAGGCAAGGTTTGGACGCTTACCATGACACGTACTCACGCCGTCATGACAGCGGCTTCGCCTAGCTTCCTTGATTCTCCCGGCTCCTTCACAAGCCTCATCTTTGTTCCTAACCTAAACTAAGCTTTGGAGTACAAGAAAATGTGTAAAAGAATGAATTGAAGGGGGAAGAAGAGATGGATGGAAGATTGAAGGGGATGCTCTTTGAAGTGGCACGACCTCCTCTATTTGTAAGCAAAATCTGATGGCTTCGCTCAGCGGTTTGGGTGCCTCCGCTGAGCGATTCTGGCTTTATCGCTGAGCGATTGTACTATATCGCTGAGTGGCATAATGTTTACACGCAGACTAATAAATGCTCCGGCAGCTTTTGTAGGGGCGGCGCAGCCATCCAGGCTGGTGCCAGCTGGAGCAATAAATGCGCGGCTGCAAGTGGCTCTGAAAGTACAACCGCTGAGCGGCCTTTGTCTTTAGTGAGCTGAACGAGCTTCATTCCCTGCTGAGCGGTCCTTCGCAGATTTCCTTTTTTAAGCTCTTTTTCACTTTTGCCCTTTTGCTCCATTCTTTATGGGATTATTCTTAATCATTTAATCTTCTTGCATCCATCTTCAAAATATATTATAAACCTACAAAATATGGGGATTTAAGTTAGATAATTCTTTTAAACATAAGTGAATAAGTGTCATTTTGATAGGTCAAAATTACGTAAATTTGGCACTTATCAGAAGAGCTTGTTGATTCCTCAGTTGATTAAACTCATTCCTCGTCTTTTGCATATCTGCATCATGCTTCCTCTAGTTATCTTGCATCATCCTCATTATCTCCTGCATAAGTGAGGCGGTGTCAGGAACTGGAGGTGCTTGCAAAAGTGTAACTTGGGGAGATGTAGG
>QANU01110169.1:5341-26234 GCA_003254905.1 Nissolia schottii
ATTTATACGTCATAGTTAACATCATAAACTTAATGTCACTTAGCTAGGACATCTTGAGGTGGCACTTGAGGATTTCAGGGATTACTTGAAATAAAAGTTACTATTCATAAACATTCACATGACAAAGTTGTAGTCATGAAATGTAACACCCCTGCTAGCTTCTTACGCTTAAGTCGTAAACAATGCTCACAGGGTTGTTATCTGCTTTGGTTAGAGTACTTTTAGTCACATATTATCTTTGAAAATATTCTTTAATTGAAAATATGGACCAATTTAAAACTTTTTTCCTTTCTTTATTAAAACATAAAATATGAGTCACACGTGTTCAAGAAGACACACACATATATATATGCAAGCAATAGAGTCTCAAAAGACTTAGGCGTTTAATGGCATAATAGATAAGTATTCACAACCAATTCATAGAAAGCATAATATGCATTCATTCATATGGGTCCAGAAATAGTTACACATTTGGTTATACTTATACATAGTACACCTAATACACATAAGAGCTAAGGGCATGTCTAGTCCCTTTAGCTAATACAAAATACAAAACACGCCACGATGCGTAGATTAACACTGTTGTCCTGTTGCTTTCCTTGGAACGCTTTGATGCCAAGGTATTTACTCATTCGGTGATGCTTACTTTTCTCCGGTATACTCGCCGTACTCGCCTGGAATCATAAATGAGTGAGGGATGAGAATGTCGCGTCCTCAATGGGGATCCTATGGCATAGCTATCCGTTTTCGCTTCATTTATGATCCAGGCCACTCAGGAGATCTCTAGGTGTCAAAGTATACTAAGATTCCCACTTATTATTATTATCCATGCTAGTCTTGAACAACCTTATCCACTTTACTAGGTGATTAGGGAATTTCTAATCTTTGCATTACCTATGAAGTAAAAGGATATCATGCTTATTAATCCTATTTGCTTGAGTAACGTGACCTCGGATCACGTACTCACGTATCGCATAACCTTGTAAAGGCCGTTTTGTGAAGACCTATTCACTCGATGTTTCCTTATCGTATACATATATAATCACCATATACATACATTACATATATCATGTATAAAAGGGATCTGGGTAATTCTCTTATGCGCCTTGTCAGGTGTTTCCATTGGGGCAGTATCCTTCTTATCTTTTTGTGTCCATCCCCCTTTGTACCCAGTGGGACCGTCGTCCCCTTACAGTGTACAACCTACTCGGTTTCCGTATACTTCACATCCAGGCAGAGCTCATACCTGAGTGATAGAGAACCACATATGCATTTAGCATACAATATTGATAGGGAATGACCATCCTGCTTGTAGGATGGTGAGGGGCTGCCCTTACAGCGTCACCAGGGGTGGACTCACACTTTTGTAACACTTTCTTTATTTTTCTTGACTTTCTCGCACTCTTGGCGACTTGACTTACTTTGATATCATAACACTATTCTTGAGACAGATACTCATCTTTTTAATCTGACTTCGATATTCGAACAAGTCTAAGCCTACTTTCTTGTCATAAACCAATCCATCTGTGGAACTAGGTTTCCCTAGTTGTTCCAATTGTTTAATACAATATGTTTTGATGATGACAAATACAATATGTTCTAATTGTCTATGCTTATTGTATATGCTTATATTTGTAGAACTAGGTTCCCTAGTTGTTCTATACCTTGATGATGACAAATAGAACATAACAAATAGATAATGACAATTAGAATGCAAAAGGATGTTATACGCTAAATAGAATAGATTTGATCTTGTATGATTGAACTTGATGGTAATCATATAGCTTATACATCATACAATGTTATATGAGAAACATCCTTTTGAGAACATATCCAATAACTCTCTATATGTGCTTGATGGATTAACTATTGGATATATTTGTGTCTATATGTGTATATGCATGAATATCAAGTGCTATAGTGTTACAATGTATGCATGCTAGGCAAAGAATATTATTTGATTAATATAATTTGATCTTTGCCTAANCGCCTTGTCAAGTGTTTCCATCGGGGCAGTATCCTTCTTATCTTTTTATGTCCATCCCCCTTTGTACCCATTGGGACCGTCGTCCCCTTACAGTGTACAACCTACTTTGTTTCCGTATCCTTCACATCCAGGCAGATCTCATACCTGAGTGATAGAGAACCACAGATGCATTTAGCATACAATATTGATAGGGAATGACCATCCTGCTTGTAGGATGGTGAGGGACTGCCCTTACAGCGTCACAAGGGGTGGACTCACACATTTGTAACACTTTCTTTATTTTTCTTAACTTTCTCGCACTCTTGGCGACTTGACTTACTTAGATATCATAACACTATTCTGGAGACAGATAGTCATCTTTTTAATCTGACTTCGATATTCGAACAAGTCTAAGCCTACTTTCTCATCATAAACCAATCCATCTTGTCGGATTGGCAAAGGGCTTGTCTGTTGATGTGCCAAGAGAAGGGGATTTCCTATTATACAACTAAGTATATATCTTCAAGGTATTCCGAGCCCACTGTGGCCGAAACCTTCTTAAGATCTTTATTTGTTTCCTCTGTTCAATTATTATATTTTCTTAGTTACGTGATTGTCCTTCTAGTTATCTAAGGTTGTCCTAGCACTCTAATGACAACCCATTTCCTCATGATGCATAATATTAACATATTGCACACAAATACAATTAATCACATATAATTCCTATGCATAAATTAGGGCGGCATAGTGCTTGTTGGGATATTCGTACACTCGGGGACTTCTCAGGTCGCTTAGCGCCCTACCTATGGTTGCTCAACAGATTAGGGTTTCTTAGTTTGCTCAACTACCCTTGGAACTCTCAAGTCGCTCAGCTTCTTGACTAGGATCGCTCAGCTGCCCAGCGTGAAAATATTTGAACAATTTCACTCTTTTTCTTATTACACTCATGCATACTTGTACTCACCTTTTTCCATCAAAACTATCACCTTTCATTTTCTCTAAGCTTTCAGACCTAAAACCCGAAATGCTACCCTCTATCCTACACTCTCCTTTTCTTTTATCCTTTCACTGCCATACACCATCAAAACTCCTTTACACCCTCCCTTAACATCTTAGCCAAACTCTTTCCCGCTCACCCTTAGAACCGAACTCCCTCTTGTTGTGGCCCTCTAGAAATCATCATTTTTAGGTCAAAAACCTTATCTATGCTTAGTTATACTCATATTCCAACAAACACCAAAAGCACCATGGTTTCTCAAACATACAATACACACAATATTTACACAATATTCACACATATAGGCCACTTAAATAGTGGCCATCAAGGGTTACCCACTTGTAGAAAGATTTTTGAAGTAATGAGTAATACTCTGAGTGGAAGTTCCTAGAAGCCTGAGTGTCTCCAAAGCTTTTGATCACTTTTACTCAAGAGAAAACTTGAGAGAACAAGAGATGAGGAATCAATTTTGAGGAGGAAAAATGCAAGAAAAAGTGGTGAAGAGAGCTTAGTTTGGAAGAGGAAACTAAGGGAAAAAATAGTATAAATATGCCATCATGAATAGTGAACTTGAATAGTAACATGAAAGAAGATAAGTATGACTTTGTTGACTTGTACGACTTTGTTGACTTGTACGACTTTGTGGCCGTGTGTGTGTGTGTGTGTGTGTGAGTGTTATGGCCATGTGTGTGTTTCAATTTTGGGTTTTTGTGTGTGGATTTGATCGTGTTTGGTTGTTAACTTTTCGTGTACGGATATCCTAAAAATTTCTAAACATACCATCTTAATCTAGTAATTTTTCTAATAAGGAATTTAAATTAATCCAAGGTATTCGTAACTCAACTTTCGTAAAAGTACATTTTACGGATACCTTCGATATGTAGTTAAATCCCGGCGACGAAAGATAATTGATCTGGATTTCGCGAAATTTCGCGAGATTGCGAAACTATTACCTTGCCTGGCATTTTTGGAAAATAAAATTGGTGATTTAAATTTCTAGTCTAAATAAATGGCTGGTATATTTATTTATTACGTGAAATCTTTACTAAGGAAAAAACGGGATGTTACACCGGAGGCAATGCTCATGACATGATACAGCCCAAGTCGCCAATAATGGCGAATGAAAAGGTTGTGGAAGAAGGGCCAGCAACTCAGGACGACCCCATAAGTCATACTGTTTTGGTTGCAAAAGGGTTGGCTAAGAGCAAAGAGCCGCCAAAACCCTTATTTTGGCCAGACCTTTTGCAAGTTTGCAAGTGGGGAAAAAATAAGGGTCGCAAAAAGAAATCCGTAATTGTTGAAGAATCCTTCGACACAACCTTGTATCAAGGGCTTGAAGATGGTGTACCAGAAAAAGACTTCAATGCAATCTATGATAGTCCTATGAGACCAATTACATCGCCGAAGGCCGAGGCGGGCATAACCACGACCATGATGAGTCAAAATGATGTAATGAGCCAGATGGCTAAATTAGCGGCTTATATAGCTGATTGTAATAGCCTTGATGACTTTTCTAATGTTTTTAATTAAAATCTAGATTGCATTTATGATTATGAGAATCTTGGTTTCGAAAAAGATTTATCTGATGATAAAAGGTGGAAGTGCAGGATCCACTAGAGGAAATAGAACTCAGTGATCCAAATGAAAAATGACCAACTTAGATAAGTAAGTTATTAAGTCCTGAGTTCAGAAATAAATTAGTCACCATGCTCCAAAGAAACAAAGACTGTTTCGCCTGGGAGTATGAAGAACTGTCAGGCTTGAGTCGTGATTTAGTCGGACATCGACTACCAATTAAAGAGCAATCGCAGCCAATTAAATAAGCCCCTCGACGATTCGATCCAGAGGTGGTACTCAAAATTAAAGAAGAAATAGAAAGATTTCTTAAAGCCAAGTTTATTAGAATGGCTACATATGTAGATTGGATTTCCAACATAGTTCCTGTTGTAAAGAAAAATGGAAAACTAAGAATATGCATAGATTTCAGAAATCTAAACAATGCAACTCCAAAGGATGAGTATCGCATGCCAATAGCAGATATGTTGATTGATTCTGTCCAGGGCATAATATTCTGAGTTTCGTGGATAGGTATTCGGGATATAATCAAATTTATATCGCTGAAGAAGATGTCGCCAAGATAGCTTTTCGATGTTCAGGTGCCCTAAGCACTTATGAATGGGTGATGATGCCTTTTGGACTTAAGAACACTAGCGCGACATACCAAAGAGCAATGAAGTGTATCTTTCATGAATACTTGGGAAAATTTGTGGAGGTTTACATAGACGACGTGGTCATAAAATCAAATGCAGAAGAAGAACACTTAGAACACTTACAAAAGGCATTTTATAAGATGCGAAAGCACAAGCTAAAGATGAACCCTTTAAAATGTACTTTTGGGGTGACCACAGGAAATTTCCTTGGATTCTTGATGCACAAAAAAGGGGCGAAGTTGATAAGAATAAAACTAGAGCAATCGTTGAAGCTAAACCCCCCACTAATAGAAAAAAACTTCAATCGTTCTTGGGAAAGGTTAATTATCTTCGACTTCATTGGTAACTTGTCAGGGAAAGACAAGGATATTCTCCCCACTCATAAAGCTTAAAAAAGAGGAGAAATTCGTATGGGAAAAGGAGCACCAAGAAAGTTTTGATAAAATTAAGGAATATCTGAGTAACCCTCCAATAATGGCGACGCGAAGAAAAAAACCAAGCATTCAAAATCTAGCTACATCAACAACAACCATTGGGAGCATGCTAGCCCAAGAGAGTGAAATGGGTGTGGAATGGGTAGTATACTACCTGAGTCGCTCATTGGCTGATGTAGAATCAAGATATAGTGCAATTGAAAAGTTGTGCTTAGCTTTGTACTTCCTTGTATGAAATTGAAATACTATCTAGTGACAAGTGATGTGTTTATAATTGCTAAGACGAATATTATAAAATATATATTGTTGTTACCCATGATCCATGGTCGCGTTGGTAAGTGGATGTTGGCACTAATGCAATTCAATCTAACATATGTTCCTGCTAAAGTATTGAAAGGCCAAGTATTGGCCGATTTCTTAGTTGACCACCATATGAAAGAGGTTGCTAATATTAATGTTATCAGTACTAGGCCTTGGAAATTGTATTTCGACGGATTGAAACATACCAAGGGGGCAGGCATAGGAGTCTTAATTGTATCGCCAACTGATATTGTGACTAGACTCAAGTACAAGATGAATCGAAACATATCTAATAACGAGGCTGAATATGAAGCCCTCATTGTAGGTTTGGAATTCTTGATGAGCCAAAAGGCTCAAACGGTCGAGATAATAGGCGACTCACAATTGGTCATTAAGCAAGTGACAGGTGAGTTTCAATGTCGCAATGACCTTTTGAATACATTAAAATAAAAAGTGATTGAGTTAATTTCCCACATGGACGATGTGATTATTCGTCACATTCCTAGAGAAACAAATTGGGAGGCCAATAAACTTGCTCAACTTGCTTCTGGTTACGGAGTGTCGTTGAGATTAATAAGAAGAATGGCGACCCTAAGGTTAGATGGTACACCCATTGAAGACAGGGAGGTTCTAATAATTGAACTAATAAGTGATCAAGATTAGAGAAAACCAACAGTAGATTACTTAACAGATCCTCAGAAACCTGTCGACAAAACGGTGAAAGCAATCGCGCCAAGTCACGTCATCATGAATTACGTGTTACTAAGAAAAGGGTGCGATGGAAACCTAGCAGAGTGCATTGGGCCTGAAGGTGCCGGTTTAGCTTTAGATGAAATCCATAAAGGAATTTGTGGGGCACACCAAGCTAGTGATAAAATGAAATGGGTACTACGCCGATGACGGTTATATTGGCCTACAATGATTAAGGACTGTCATGAAATAGCTAAGTCGTGTATCAAATGCCAGAGGCATGGACCTCTGTAAATTGCTCCAGCGACAGAATTGCGTGAAATATTAAAACATTGGCCCTTCAGAGGATGGGCAATGGATTTAATTGGTCAAATTCATCCTAACTCGTCAAAAGGNACTAATGAAATTCAATCTAACATATGTTCCTGCTAAAGTAGTGAAAGGCCAAGTATTGGCCGATTTCTTAGTTGACCACCATGTGGAAGAGGTTGCTAATATTAATGTTATTAGCACTAGGCCTTGGAAATTGTATTTCGACGGATCGAAACATACCAAGGGGGCAGGCATAGGAGTCTTAATTGTGTCGCCAACTGATATTGTGACTAGACTCAAGTACAAGATGAATCAAAACATATCTAATAATGAGGCTGAATATGAAGCCCTCAATGTAGGTTTGGAATTCTTGATGAGCCAAAAGGCTCAAACGGTCGAGATAATAAGCGACTCACAATTGGTCATTAAGCAAGTGACAGGTGAGTTTCAATGTCACAATGACCTTTTGAATACGTTAAAATAAAAAGTGATTGAGTTAATCTCCCACATGGGTGATATGATTATTCGTCACATTCCTAGAGAAACAAATTGGGAGGCCAATAAATTTTCTCGGTTTGCTTCTGGTTATGGACTGTCGTTGAGATTAATAAAAAGAATGGCGACCCTAAGGTTAGATGGTACACCCATCGAAGACAGGGAGGTTCTAATAATTGAACTAGTAAGTGATCAAGATTAGAGCAAGCCAACAATAGATTACTTAACAGATCCTCAGAAACCTGTCGACAAAAAGGTGAAAGCAATTGCGCCAAGTTACGTTATCATGAATTACGTGTTACTAAGAAAAGGGTGCGATGGAAACCTAGCAGAGTGCATTGGGCCTGAAGGTGCCGGTTTAGCTTTAGATGAAATCCACAAAGGAATTTGTGGGGCACAGCATGCTAGTGATAAAATGAAATGGGTACTACGTCGATGACGGTTATATTGGCCTACAATGATTAAGGACTGTCATGAAATAGCTAAGTCGTGTATCAAATCCCAAAGGCATGGACCTCTGTAAATTGCTCCAGCGACAGAATTACGTGAAATATTAAAACATTGGCCCTTTAGAGGATGGGCAATGGATTCAATTGGTCAAATTCATACTAACTCGTCAAAAGGGCATAAGTTCATTTTAGTGGCGGTCGACTATTTTACTAAGTAGGTCGAAGGTATACCTTTGAGAGAGGTAACACAAGACACAATCATCAATTCATTGAAGATAATATAATACATCGTTTCGGTATTCCTCAAACAATAACTACCGATAGAGGGACGATGTTTATTGGTCGCAAGGTGATAGATTACGCCGCTACTAGAAAAGTTGAGATGCTAAACTCGACGCCCTATTATGCTCAAGCAAACAGCCAAGTTGAGGCAATGAATAAGATAATTAAATCAATTAAAAAGCATATTGGCCACCATCCAAAGAAATGGCATGAAACTTTGAGCCAAGTATTATGGGCAGTTAGAAATGCACCCAACAGTGCGACTAAGACGACTCCATACAAATTGGTTTACGGCCATGACGCTGTTTTACCAATTGAAGTTACTCTTCAAAGTATGAGTCACAAAACAAAATGAATTTCCAGTTGACGAGTACTGGGATGTGATAAGCCATGCAAAGACAGAAAGAGATTATGGCTAAATCCTATAATCGCAGAATCAAAAATAAATCGTTCGTAGATGGTGAGCATGTTTGGAAAGCCATCTTGCCCATTGACAAAAAAGTCCCTAGTGTACGACAAGTGGTCACCGAATTGGGAAGGCCCATTTATGGTCGCTAAGAAATTATCGGGGAATGCATATGAAATTAAAGATGTGCAAAGCAGAGCGACAAACAACATAAATGGCAAATATCTCAAATTGTTCAAACCACAAATTCCGTTGATAACATAAGTTACAATTGAGATACATCATGTAAAAGTTCCACAATATCTCCTATTAACCCCTCTTTTCCCACTTCGAGATCAACGATAGTAAAAGGCTAATATGTTCAGCCAAATAACTTCGACATCCTGAATCGATAGCTTAATGTTGTACCTCTTCAGCACTTGTCAAATCCCCGTAATGTTAAACCAAATAGGTCCTTGGTAGTAGTATATTAATATATGGGAAAGAATCAATTAAAGCAGATAAAAACTTGATTAAATTGTATTATTATTGTGATTGTGTGAATTAGACATTCATATATATACACATATGCTTAATGGTTTATAAATTTGAATTCAATTAGATACACATACCGCACATCTGCTCCGAATTAGATTCTAGTAAAAATGAAAATGACATATATAACTAAATATTCAAATATTTAAAATATACTTTAGTTTATTATTCAAAAATGAACTACCGATATTTAGAAAGCAAGAACCGGAAACTTATGAAAGGGTGTAGCGATCAGTATATTTCTAGAGGATTTTTTGTTACATACATTGCTTCCCTTTTTATAATACACTTTGTCTCGAACTTTATTATGTTGTTAATAAAGAAAAATGTAAAGCTATTGTACTGATATAGCTGTATAAATAACGTAACTCCAACAGGAAACTATTAACACCAACATATAACTTTTTGCTGGTTTAACATATGCACACGCATAAAAGCTTAAGAGTCAAATTGATACATGCATATTCCAACAGTTCAACGACAAATACGAATTGAGACAGAATAAGCCAACAAGCAAATAAGATCTCCAACACTCAGCCACAGCAGGAGCCGCAGGCAGGAAGGGAAGCTGGAAGTTCAAGGGCGGAAAAAGACACGACAGAAAATAAATGATTAGGAAACTATAAAAGCAAAAGAGAGATCTTAAACAATCAAAAACTTAGTAGCAACACAACTAATAACTTACCATGATCACGTCCCCTAATACTATCTAAGCCACGAACATTGTCAAGACCACCACGAGGAGGGCCCCGTGGACCACCGCCGTATGGCCCCCCACCACCTCCACCAGGACCTCCAGGGGCGCCGCCATCCCATTTCTTACCGGCGGCAGAACCTTTCCTGTAGGAATCGGATTTTTCCATCTGAGATGAAAATATCACGAGAAAACATCAGCTTGGTATCAACAGATTCCCCATAATTTACATATTATGAATCAAGAAACATAAAAATATTACCGAGAACATTGTTGCAAAAAACACGACTATGATGTTGACAACGGCCCAGAAAAAGTCAGTTATTGTTTTAAGTCGCCAGAGTGATCGTTTTGATTTCACAACACCTGCATAAAATTGCATAAAGCTCCTGTTATTAAACAATATTTAACCTACAAAATCATTTTGGATGACAAGAAAGAAAGCATCTACAGAATATTTCTTTTGGATCCATCACACAAGCCGAAAAAATGCCATGCATAAAAATGAAGATATTCCAGATATTAAATTTCCACTCAACAATTTCAATCACTAATACTATCAAATCATGTAGCAATAACAGACATTAGCTGCAAGATGATTTAGCTTTCCAAGGTCAGGTCTAGCAAACAGAAAATGAGCAATCTAAAGTCTGAACACCAACTTTCACTAGAATGAGAGGCCTTGTAGAATAGGGTTGCTCACGTGTCGGATTGGGTTCAATCCGACCAACATGTCTATCCGACCGACCAATCTGATGGGAGGATCGGTTGGATTGGATTGCTACTTTTTGCCAAGGTTATCCGATCCAACCCAATCCAATAGTAATCGAGCCGGATTGGGTCTGATTGCAGATAACCAACCACAAAACAGAAAATCAAAACTCAGCAAATCCAAACACAACCACACCCAACAACCACAATCAAACCCAAAACACAACACACCTATAGAATTAGAGGCTGAGAAAGTAGTAAAAACAAAATCCAGAAACCAAACCCTAAGCCCCAAAACACAATACACATCATCACATAAACCCCAGCAAAATAACAGCAACAACAACCGACAAATTGTGAATCCCAACCCCAAATCACAACCAGAAACCACCTCACGGCCACCCTACTACCACCAACCAAACCACGACATATCCTCCCACAACCCCTCAATCCCACGGAACCACGAACACATAACCCAAACCTATCACCACCTCATTGGCAACCACCCATCCACGACCTCATCACCAAACACCTACACCTGCAAAGAAAACAGAAAACAGAACCCCTAGCCACCACCACATCCAACCATCAGAACCTAAATCTCAACAACCCTAACCACTAGCAACCAACACATGCAAAACAGATGAGATCGAGAGAAACGAATCTGAGAACTTGAGAGTGAGCACAGATCCATGAGGGATCCAGTGAGAGAGCCAGCAGACAGAGGCGGTGAGAGAGCTGGCGGAGCGGACGAAGGCCGTGAAAGAGTTGACAAAGCAGACATAGAGTAACTAAGTGAGAGAACTCAAGAGAGTGAGATACAAGAGAATCAAAGATTAGAGAAGATGAGAGCAAGAGGCTCTAACACTAAGAGAGCATGAGAGATGAGAGATGAAAGTGAGAGACGAGAGAGACGGCAGAGACCAGAGCGGAGAGAGTGAACTAAGGGAGTGAGAGTAGGGTTTGGGGTTCGGTGGGAGAGAAGACAGAAGAATGAAAGAGTAAGAGTGATGGGTAATGGGTTGGGTTTATTAATACTAGCATTTAAGTTTGGTTTTTTTATTCGGACAAGTCGGATTTGGCGGATCCGAATTTTTCGAAACCTCCATCCAACCCTTTTCATGCTTTTTGTTTCTGGTCATCCAACCCACTGACCCGCCAACCAATCCGACTCGATCCGTATGCATCGCATTGGATGGATTTTGTGGATTTCACGGATCGACCCAATTCGTGAGCAGTCCTATTGCAGAATATCACAACTGGTTGAAATGGTTGGCGTTTGAATGAAGATATCCCCAGTTTCACATTACCACAAAGAACAATAACAACCAGACATGTTCCCATTTGGTGAAGTTGGCTATATGGATCAAATAACATCATAACATCGTATCGTAAATCATGTTTATAGACAAACCATTTAAATCTAAATGCTTCTTAGTGGCTTCTATTGTAGTTAGTTTTTTGTCTCCCTTTTATATTAAGAGTGAAGTGTAAAATGAATCAAATGAAATGAATAACATATATACACATGATTGAGTTCGCCTTAAGATGATCAGAATTCTGATGTAAGGAATGAAAACTAATACAAATGTTCAACAATTTAACTAATTTCTACAACTAATCTAACGACTAACTCTAATACCATAGCGCTAACTATCATCCTACACTCCATCTAATACGAATTCTGATGTGAGAATAATGGCACAGAAGGTTGTTACTCAAAACGATACCATATTAATAGTGAATGTGTAAAATGAATCAATTGAACTAAATAACATTATGTGATGTGAGTTTAGATAAACATGATTTTGTTCACCATAAGCTGGTATGAACTCTGATGTAGGAATGAAAACTAATATGACTGTTTAACAACTTAACTAACTTCTCCAACTAATCTAACAACCAACTCTAATACAATACCGCTAACTATCATTCTACACTCCATCTGATCTACTCCCTATTTTTACACCATACAAAGGAAAAACACAAACAAATCACTTGATGTCATATGGTTAGGAAATATTAGAAAATTCAAAAATATCACAAGAATAAAATTAACTACCCAACTTCTCTATAATGTATATTCACAGCTTCCAACCACAAATTTGGCCATTTGAAGCAAATATTATTGCATAAGTCACAGCCTTCTAGGACAAACTTAGCTGACAATTAATGGCCAAGACAAAACTAAACTAACAATTGATATTGCAGAAAATATGAAAGATATTGGCTATCTTTGTAAATATCAACTAATAAAGTCATCACTTGCAGCATTACAAACCAAAAAATTTCAGCCAAAACAAAAAAGAGAGGAGGGAAAAAACTATGAAGAAAAAAGGATGAGATTAAGTTGTAATAAGGGAAGGTAGGGTAGGGTTCATGAAAATGGAGTAAAATCTGGTAAGGAAATCTACCTTAACACTTGACATGACACTAGAACAACAACAACAATTGAGCCTTTTCCCACTATGTGGGATCGGCTACATGGGTCAAACAGCACCATAGTGCCTTGTCAAGGACCATGATTTCATGCAAACCATTAACACTCGACAGTGACACTAAAAAAATGAAAAAGCGATAAGAAAAGCTTATGTGTAAATGAAACTACATACAACAATATATTAATATGAAGAGATCACATGCATGGAAAATTTATCCTAAATCTAGTCTAATAATAGAGGAAAGCAGAAAAAAAGATAATGTTAACTTTTTAAAATTTTTACAGTAACCTCCCACACCACATCGTTTGCTGTCTCACATTCATCAAGATGAGTGTTGTGTCTTCTTCCCCACTATATGATACAACTTTGTCTGTATATATTCCTTCCGTGTATCAACCAACATCTTTTATGTTGTAACTTGATCCTTGATCATATTGACAATTTTAATGAGTCCCATCCCCAATCCTTACAGAGTTTTATACTTGATATCTATGCGTATTTTATACTTGATATCTATTTGTATTTTATATAACTATATCAAGAGTCTTCACTAATTTATTCCAGAACATAACAAATTTTCAGCACCTACATCAAAATATCTCCACAGTTTATTCCAGAATCTTTCTTTGTTCAGGTATCATTCCTGGCAACAGGAGAAATATGTAATCTAAAATGACAAGCAAGATTGAAACACACACATGCACGCACACACAGGAAAAAAAATAGAAAAAAAAGAAAAAAATGAAGGTCATTAATACTATAATGGTCTCCAATCCCAAGTACTTCTACTTGGAAGGTTCCCGTCAAGAGATCACGACATAAACGCGGGAGAGGTCATAAAGGCTACCCTGCGTAATATCAAATTTAAGTGCTTAAAAGAACGTATGAATGTACAGGTGTGTAGGTCACACCCAATATACACCACCTAAGGCATAATGCCATGTGATATGCCAAAAAGCCTTACCCTCCCAACTCTTCTAGCAATGCCAAAAGAAATTGAAAAGCCACACCTTTGTTTCACCTCAATAGCATCATATAACCTTCAGCAATGGATGAAACTTTTTAGTTGGCCCCAACGTAACACAGAGAGGTAATCAAGCTATTACCTCAGAAAAAGAGTTCTAGCATGCAAACTCTCCTGTGTACCAACGTCTACGTGTCTTTGAAATTCCAGGTATACCCATTGCAAATGGAAACACCACTCACAACCTTTTTCGAGTTGCAACTGAAAAACACTCTTGGCAAAGATGACCTCCACCATTTCTACAGAGATAGTTCCACCATCCTCTTCCCTATTAGTGGGTTCCCATTTTTTTTCATTTCTGTTTTCAGCAATTTAGTTCCATATGAATTACAATTCTTTAAGGATTAGGTCACTTCACACAAGTCTCCACAAAATAAGCAAGATTCATGGCTGATTATAATTTTAAAGGTTTTATTAACAAGGACTCAAGGGGTGAAACTATTGTGTATTTCCGGTGATGATTTGCAGTCCAACATGCACCCATACGTTAAGTGTTATCATCTATATATGAATTGTTATCTTCGGTAACAAATTGCAATGGCAAGAAACCAGAAGTATCAAACTATAGGTTTGGTTACAAGGGTTAAAGTTTCATAACGTGATTTAAAACGCTTTTCATAACGTGATTTAAAACGCTAATCCAAACCAAGACACCCATCAAGCAACTTAAACAAGATGAAAAATTAGATGATCCTGGGTCAATGTAAGAAAGACATTAATTTCATTAACCAAAAAGGCTTCCGTTTCTGTCCAAAAATTTTGAGATGCATTAAAATCGGATCTTTTTTAGAATACCAAGGGTCGGATGCTGAAGTTTGATGAAGATTATGCCGATGTTGTCACGTAACATTGATGTTATGACATATGACATGGAAAACTGGGAAATCAGGGGACACTGGCATAAACACGATAAAAGTAGAGCTAGAAAATTGGGGGGAAAAGAGGGTGGGGGACGTCGTCAGCATGATTCTCAAAATATGAGGCTGTTTTCAATCAAGTTGCGAATCGAAGGTTTCGAATTCCTAAATTCAAAGCTTATTTGGAAATTTTTAATACATGAAAATAGAACTTTAAAAAGATTGAATCTGAAATCGCCAGATATAGGGTTTCATAAATCCAAAGCCCAGGCCGAGGAATCGGAAAAAAAAGAGAAATTGATGAGCCAATTGCGCGAGAAAAGGAAAAGAGGAACGTACCTCGCTCAACGTAAGCCATGGGAGAAAGGAGATTGCTGCAAGTTTGCAACTGAATTCGGAATTGACGATATATCGGTACCGAATGACTTCAGTTCATTCATACACACGCGTCTTCGGTTGAACGTTTGTTTTGTAGAATCCACGTCCCGAGTTACACGTGTCAGCCCATTATTGGATATTTTCATTTTTTAAATGCTGTATTTGCAATCTTTTAAGGTGGTGGGTCCGGTACCAAAAAGATGAGAGGGTTCCCGTGCTACTTGTAACATCATGTTTTTTTTTTTAAAAATATTTTACATAATAAATAAATATATGAGTCATTTAGTTAGACTGAAAAATTTAAATTACTAATTTTTTTTTAAAAATACCAGTCAAGGTAATGATTTTGCGATCTCTCGAAATTCTGTGAGATCCGGATCGATTTCCTGTCGTCACTAGAATTTAATTACGTATTAAAAGTGTAACATCCTACTTTTCCCTTAGTAAAGATTTTGCATAATAAATAGATATACAAATAATATACGTAAATTAGAATTTTAAATGTCAATTTTATTTCTCAAAAATGCTAACTAGGGTAATAATTCGCGATTTTGCGAAAATTTGCAGACACCGGATTTACTATCGTTCGTCACTAGAACTTAATTGTGCATCAAAGGTATCTGTAAAGAACATTTTTATGAAAATAAATTTACAAATACCTTAGATGAATTTAAATTCCTCATTAGGAAAATTAGTAGATCACAATGGTGTGATTGGAATATTTTTAAGGCACCCGTACCTAAAGTACCTAAACAGCTAATGACCAAACACGATCAAACATGATCGAATTTTGGCACATGGCCAAAAGGCTATCAGCCTCTCTCACGTAATTCTCTCTCACACACACAAAAGTCAAAGAAAGTCAACAAGTCAAAGATGATAACTTTGGCCACCTAAGCATCCTTATGTCATCTGATTTTCATTTCTTTTTTCATTTATTTTTGGCCAAAATTGGCTAGAAAAGCTGCAGCCAAGCCACGACCATGGGGCCTATAAATAGCCCCCATGGCTTTCATTTTCTCATCTCTTGGCTTTCGCTTATATTCGTTCCGTTCATGCACCTTGTCGTTACGCTGTCGTAACCAGAAATTAGCAAGGAAAAGCTATGCACTCGTGGGAACGCTTTCTCACCACCATCACCATCAACAAGACACTCCTAGGAAGTGGGTAAACCTAGCTTACTCACATCCTTGGTGATCTTTGAAATGTTGTGTATGACTATGTGATGTTGTGTGACCTAGGGGACAATATCTTGTACATGTATTAGGATATGTTTTAGAAAATGAAACTTTTTGCTTGTTGGAAAGTGTGGTGTAACATCCCGCTCCTCTATTAGCAGAAATTTCCCTAATTAATTGTTCGTAGAGCACCCGGTAGGGGTTAACGTGCGAAAATTGATAGAAATTAATTAGTTTAGTTTCTCGAAATTTTGATGACGCTCAAATAGTTCCCCATGACCCTTAGAATATAGTGGAAAAATCAAACCGTCGGAAAAACGGAGTTCCGTTCACTTTCGGACGATTCCTCAGACACTAGAACAGTCCCGTTTGGGCCCCGTTTAGCCAGTAGAACTGAGCAGTGGGCCCTAATCTTGGGAAACCATACCTTATGGGGGAAAAGATGGTAAAACCCCTAGAGTAACCCCAAACTGTTACTAGGAAGCTTTGGCGATCGCGGAAACACCAGCGGAACGGTCCCGCTCGGACACCGATGAGAGATAACGAGTCAAAGGTATCTGTGAAAAATACTCATCCGGAGAAAAATTCACAAGTGCCTTGAAGTAACTATACCTTTAGGTAGAGGGGAATTAGAGGATCACGACGGTATAAGCAGAATATTTTTCAGACGACCGTGCGCGATGCACCGGGACTACGAACGATAAAAAACGAGCGAAACAGGACTGAGTGGGCCCCACACCTGCAATTGACCACGTGATGGCTGCAGATTTCCAAGGAAAATAATAAAAAAAATTAAGTTAAATTCATTGATTTGACCTTAGGATTATCTAACCTAATTAATTAATTCATAAATTAAATAGAAAATGACATTTTGGTAATTTTGGAAAGGGGCATAATGGGAAATTGGCCCAATTTTCGTGCCTATATAAGGCCATGGCCATTCAGCCCAGATTTCACTCATTTTTCTCTTGGAAGTGCCGAAACTCTGCCCGTTTGCTCTCCTGACGCGCTGCGGAAAACCTGCCAGAACACTGCGGGAACCAGGAAACGATCTGGGAAGGCTAAACCCCCAAGGAACCTACCTCTTTGCCATCATTTCCAGCCCTTTTCAAGCCTCTAAGGAAGTGGGTAACCTTGGTTTTACTCACCCCCTTAGTGGTGATTGTATGCTTGCTTTGTTTTGATGATTATGTAATATGTTAGAACTGTTATGTTAGGGTTTGATGATGATTCTGAAGGGTCCTATGAACTGGACTAGCTAGGATTTTAATGGTTGGAATATGTGTATAAAATCCAAGAAGTGTCCATGAGAAAGGATGACAATAAACCAAGAAAAACCAAAGAAGTATGATGTTGTTCGCCCAAGTATTGCTGAGCGGCCTCATGAGTCGCTGAGCGATCTCATGAACCACTGAGCAGACTTTGCGAACCGCTGAGCGAGGTGTACCGCTGAGCGGACCTACACTTCGCTGAGCGGCTCAGGGGGAACTTAGAGATAAGGATGGAAAATGTTTCTAGAACCTGTGTCAGACCGCTAAGCTGTGAAACACCCTAGCTAACTACATATGCTTAAGTCGTACGCAAGCTCATTAGATTGTTTACTACCTGGTGGGAATACCTTAGTCCATCGTTATCTTTCGAAAGTAGTTGCTTATGAAAATAGGGACCAATTTTTAAACTTTTCATTTGCATTGAATAATTACTAAAATAGAGCCATGCGTCGAAAAGAAAAACTATAACAAGCGGTAAAGCCTTTGGGCTTAGCGGATAACAGTCGAATAATAATAAAGCATGGAATATACATTCAGTTGGTCCATCATACAAAGTCACATAGTTATAATTACAATAAGTAAGTTACAAGTAACATATACATAATCCAAAAGTACCATATACATAATCCAAATACATAATATCAAAATGCAAGGGCTACTGGAACACTACTCAGCATGCCCTTGATCAAAAGATCCTGGCGTCCAGCTATCTCTGGTCCATGTCCCGTCACGACCGCCCAAGGCTCCTCGGGCGGTTCGTCGGCATCCTCGAAGTACGAGTCATCATAGGTTCCTGAAGTCATAAGGCAGTGGGAGTGAGAACGGTAGGTTCTCAGTAGAAATAACTTTAGTTCCTGTATCTCGTGTTACATTAGGTCGGACTTCAGGCCGCTCAGAGATTTCTAAGTGTGCATACATACTAAGCACCCTACTGATTATTATCTGGCCTAAGGTTCTGAACGGCTTTATCTACATTACTAGGTGATGGGGGAACTACTCTTGCTTACTAAGTTCTCGTGCTTATTAACATTACGTATACATACATAGCCGTCTCGAGCGTCCTCTTGACGGTAATTACAGAATATCAGATACATACATTTCATATAGTCATGCATATCAGATTGAACATGGTTTTTGGAGTATATGTTATTCCCACCATAGTAATGCCCTCTTTCGACAGTACTATGATGGAATAACCTCGCATCCCCAAGTAGGCCCTCTTTTGACCTTCCTGCGGTGGGCTTCCACCTGCCGCGTGCCCTCTCTCGACACCTCAGCAGTGGGCGGATGTTGTACCCCCACCTAGCATTGCCCTCTTTCGACCCTGCTAGGCGTGATAACCGCACACCTCCAGGTATGCCATATCGACACCACTTGTGGCGGGCTTCCACCTTCAGTATGCCCCTCTGACCTACTGAAGTGGGATCGTTTGGCTCTCATGATCACGGCCTATACATGTTTCTCATAACTGTTCAGCCTTTCTTTTCATACAGCATTTCATCATCTTTTTCCTTTCTATATACTTTTCATGACATGACTTGTTCTCTATGGTTCAATTCATAATCTTTACTTATTGCAGAATTACTTCTAGTCCTCTTAAAATTATCTTATTATGATGCATGGAATGCTAACAGATTATGTCACATACTGCACATACTGCACTTGTATCAGTTACCAATTACAGTACATCATTGATTGTTAGACTATGTGCCTCAAAACAACATCCATAAGACTTTCAGGTCTCAGACCGCTCAGCGGTACCTGAGGTTCGCTCAGCGGTCTGGGCCCGATCGCTCAGCGGTGACTTGGGACCGCTCAGCGGTACCAAGGGCCGCTCAGCGGTCACTGACGAATCTGAAACCGATTTCTTTGTTTTCTTTCCGTTCTTTCCCTCTTTTCTCATGGATGCTCCTTGAGGTTCTCACACATATTCCAACCATCAAAATCCTATCTAGTCCAGGTCACAGGACCGTTCAGAATCATCTCCCTATCCTAACCAAAGTTCTAAACTACCTAAGCATGCATACAAACATCAAGACATACACACACATAAACATATACATCCACCAAAGAGGTGAGCAAACTAGAGTTACCCACTTCTTGGAGGCTGTTCGGTGGTGAAAGAAGTGCGGAGGAAGTCGTCCTCCGAGCTTCGGGCGTGATCCAAGCTTCCTGACAGAGTTTCTGCAGTGTAATCTCGGGGCACACGGACAGAGTTTCCCCTAGGATATGAATTTTCCCAATTTTTCTGATTTATGAGCTGTCTATTTATAGCCAAGAGGCTGCCCTACAATTTACCTTTTTGCCCCTTAGGTTAATTACCATTTTGCCCTTTTTATTTTCTTTTATAATTAATTAATTTGGAAGATAATCTATATGTCACATCAATGAATAGTAAATGGAATTTTAAATTAATTTCCTTGCAATCTGATTACTCACGTGGGCTGCCCCTTTTTGTTTTTCTCCCGGTTCCATTTCTGTAACATCCCGACTTTCCTTAGGATGGCCTTAGGCACGACTTATGACTCTGGCTTAGGTAAAAAGTACAAAGTAACCCGAATTTGGGTTAGAGAGAATTTATTTAGGAGGCCTGTTCTCCTTAAATTGGGAGGAAATAAGGAGGTTGTGACCCCGTTAAGCCTCGTAAGGCCGTTCTCAATTTTGGGTACAAACGGGAACCCGGTCGGGAACTAAAGTGATCTGCGAAGGGATAACGGGCGGAAACAAGTTCCCCGATAGCTTGTTTTGACGCGTTATCTTGACTGGAAAAATTCGCATATTAGATATGTATATTCACCATATTTTTCTAAAGACCGTGGGTGGGACCGGAGTGATCAAATGTGACTAAAATATGACCAGAGTGAGAATAATTAAAATAACTATAATAAAATAATAATATAATAGTAATAATTAATTAATAATCAAATTAATAATTATAAGCAACAGGGGGCCACGGCTATAAATGCCCCCTCATTGCAAACCGAGAGGAGTTTTAGAACTCTGCTGCTTTCCTTCAATTTTTCACTTTTCTAGTACCGTTCGAGCACATCGCGAGAGCGCTACCGGACTTCCGAAAATTTCTTGGAGCATACCATTGCGACAAGGATTTTCTCCACCTTCCACCTGCCAACCTCAAATCCGCGTAGGAAGTGGGTAACTCTCAGCCCACTGTCTACGTGGTTAATTATTTGACTGTTTATGTGTTATCTGGAATATCTGACTGTAAAAATGTTAAGTAGTATTTTTGGGGAAATTAGGGTCAAA
>QANU01110169.1:26726-41223 GCA_003254905.1 Nissolia schottii
ACTAAGGGGCCCCACTAAAAGAGGAAAGAGAAACGGATCGAGCCATAGGGCCGGTCAAAGCGTGTCCACACCTGACCACTCATAGGTTTGGTCCCTCGCCATTCCAGAAAGAGGGGATGGTTGCACTAGTTGCATTCGATGTTTACCTCCTATGAGCTTTGCATGGTTAGCTACCATACCAGTAAAGAGCGTCGTCGGGTCGATGCAATAGTGGCAAATAGAGGTTGTAGTCCGAGGCCACGGCTACAAAGGTGCAAGGACTAAGTAAGACGCAGCCACAGAGCGCATAAGAGATCCCCAGACTCCCCCATGCACTATGATATTAAATGTATGCATTGCTGATTGATGACATGATGATAAGTATGTAGATTTATCTGTCTAAGCATTATGTATAACTGTTCATGCATTGTATATCGTCAAGGGAACGTCCCAAGACAAATAGCATGTCCCTAATAGCAACGTCCAATTGAAAAGCACGAAGCCCAGGTAATAACAAGATTAGAAAGCCAATCACCTAGTAACATAGATAAAGCTGCGCAGAGTATAGGCCCAAGACCATAATCAGTAGGGTGTTAGCTGCATGTACACTTAGACTAAACTCTGAGCGGCCTGGAGAATAACCGAGAAACAAAAAGCCACGATTGAAGTGTTACTCACTGAGGACCTACCGTTCTCACCCCCACTCGCTTATGGCTCCAGGGATGGAAGACGAGTCTTACTATGCTAATGCTGTGGAACCTGAGGAGAATTTGGGCAAGGAGACTTAGCTGGCTGTGCAGTGGATATTATAGGAAGAAAAAGGGGAATAAATGTATTTCTTGACATGTGCATGGATTATTTAATATAACTAGCATTTGGTGTGTATTTGTATGTGCTTTGGACCCGCGATGTATATAGCATATATCCACTATCTTGGAACTCGACTTATTAAGCATATCGTTTGTTATATTACTTTGTTACACGCACGGCTCTTATGTTGTAAACTGTATGCTTAAAAAAAAGGGTCATTATTTTGTTAAAACTACTATTTTCGAAAACTGAAGAAATGGCCATGAAGTAAACAACCTTGCGAGAATTTCGTACGACTCGAGCGTACGGGAACAGCTAGGGGCGTTTCAGTTTCGCTCGTGTTTTATCGCTCGCAGTGTCGGTGCGTCGCGCACAGTCGTCTGAAAAATATTCCGCTTGTACCGTCGCAATCCTCTAATTTCCCCGTCCATGGGAATATCAATGCTTTAAGGCATTTGTGAATTTTTCTCTGGAGGAGTATTTGTGAAGAAAATTCTTTCTCTGACAATTGATGGCTTGGTTTTGATGAAGCCAAGAACATCAACGAAAAGCAAGAAAAAGACAATGACACAATCGAAGAACTGCTAAGCTCAACCGGTCAACATATTGAAGGTTCAAGTGTTTTTACCTTAGAAGTCTAATAGTTAGCACTTGTTTATGATAGTATGGTTAATGGCTCATAAGGTTTTCATTCTAACAAGTCTAACACTTTTGCTAAAACCCTAAACTCATTTAGCAACACTTTTCTAGGGTTTGCAACACTTGGAAATCATTTTTACATGAGTAATCGATTACTCACTTAATGTAATCGATTACCATCAACACAAATTCGAAAATATGACATTTTTCATAGGTGTAATCGATTACCCATTTGTGTTAATCGATTACCACCTTATGAACTTTCAAAATTGGTAATTGTTGCATATGTAATCGATTACACACTCGTGGTAATCGATTACCACCACTTGAATTTTGAAAATTGGTAATGATTATGAGTGTAATCGATTACCACAGTTGGTTAATCGATTACATGCACGAACTGATGTGTTTTTTCATGAAACAATGCGTTGTTTGGCATTTAGAAGCCATGTCAATGGTTCATGAAGAGGCACCTATGCCTATATAAGTGTCAAACTCGTGCAAACTCATACACCACTCCAGAACTCAATTATTACTTTCATATTCACAAAGTTCTGCTCAAATTTCAATGGTATTTCAATCCAAATCTTAAGAAAGCCCTTTGAGCCTTAACTGTTATATCTGAAGTGCTTTCTATTCAGGATTATCCAACCCTGAGTTTTAGGATTGGCAAAGCCATTGTATTACTTCTTCATACAACTGTGATTGTTGTTAATCACCGTAGTGTTTGGTGTGGTTGTTCTGATATTCACCGTAGTGTTTGGTGAAGGTACTGTATAACCAGGGGAACGAGTTTGTTCTCTTGTAGTTGTCGGTGTAAGTGCCTCGGTTATGAGGTTGTACACAACACAAGTTTACATAGTGGAAAAATCCCTGAATCAGAACAAGGGACTGGACGTAGCCTTCGATGGTTGAAGGTGAACCAGGATAAATTCTCCAGTGTGATCTTTCTAATCCCTACACTCTTTACATTCAGCAATTTACAATTTCCGCTGCCTTAACATTATCATCTATTCTGTTGTTGCTGGGTCTTGTTCATAATTTGGAAATTAGGGTTTCATAACATTCACCATCTTTCAGAGAACCAAAATCCGTCAAAAACAAGAGAGACCTAATTCACCCCCTCTTAGGTTGCTATCTAGAGTTACAGTATTTTTCACAGATACCTTTAACACGTCATCGAGCAATGATGACTGTAGACCGCTGTTCCGCTCGCGGTTTCATTACTTCCCGACCGTCCCAATGGGATCGTGGGACTATCCTAAGGTCTTTAAAACCTTTCCCTGGTACCAGTTGGTTTCCAGTGACTTAGGGCTCTCTGCTCAATTCTACAGGATAAACGGAGCCATTTTAGTGTCTACGGAATCGTTCGAACTTCGCAGAACTCCGTCTAATGGTCAGTTTAATCTCATCATCCGATTTTGAGGGTCAGTAGGAATCATTTGAGTGTCATCTAACTTGTCCAAAACCAAACAGAATAATTCTTACAGACTTCCACACATTTACTCTTACCCAAGGTTCTATGAGCAGTTATTTGGCGAAATTCTTACTAAGAAAAGAGCGGGATGTTACAAGCGGTCTATATAACCGCTGAGCGGCCTGAGAGCCCTTTGAAAACGATTTTGAAAAGTGGAGGACCGAGTCTCAAGGACCGCTGAGTGGACCCAAAGTCACGCTGAGCGGCCTGTGAGGCAGGAAGCTCATGGAAACTGTCTTGGGCACATAGTCCAACAAACAAAGATTTAATGGAAGTACTTGATGGATATATGTAATATGTAAGATGTATGTGGAACATTGCATGTAGAATAGTGATGATTATAATGTGTATGTTATCATGCATCATGAGGACTGGGTTGCCAATAAGTGTTAGGACAACCTTAGAGAACTAGAGGTTAATCACGTAATGCTTAAAGATCATAATTGAACACTAGGGAATAAGTATGTAGCTATATGACAGTAGAAATCTCTTTGCGGACACGCCCCTCACCAGTCCCAAAAGGATGGATTGGTTAAGAGTGATGAATGAAAAGAAATAAAGAAAGAAATGATGAATGAGAAAGGGTGGCGTCACACCTAAGTTATGACGATGATGATGTATGAGTCCAATGCCTGGCTGCGTCGCGAGGGCCAGCCCCGCCTCCTACCTAGTGGAGGTTAGCCCACTTGATTGGCGGCGATGGACCTAGACCCCATCAGTGGTTCGCAACCACTCTGGTGTAAGCGCAGCTGGGTCGTCGTCAAGTTGGGAACAGAAGTGGTTGTAGTCGTATGTCCACGACTACATGGGTGAAGGACTAGATGAGAGGAGCGTGACCCCGGGCCCGAAGTTCGCCTGGGGGCATTCAAGAAAGAAAATGAGAAGGACGTAACCCTGGGTCGAAGTTCACCCAGGGCCATCAATACAAGAAGAACGTAACTCGGACCGAAGTTCATCCGGGAAGCGTAAGAGAACCCCATGCATAAAGTATGAAATGAATGATAATGCAATGATATGATGAATGAGTATGTAATGTATAAGCATATGATAATGTATATGAGCATGTGTATGAAGTAAGTACCGTCAAGAGAACGCTCGAGACGGCTATGTATGTACGCAAGAAAAGTAAGCAAGCACGAGAACTTAGATAAGAAAGACTAGATCCCCAATCACATAGTAAAGTAGATAAAGCCGTTCAGGACTTTAGGCCAGAAAATAATTAGTAGGATGTTAGTATGCATGTTCACTTAGAAACACTTGAGCGGCCTGGTTCATAAGAAAGTAATGAAGCACCCCACACCAAGGTTAACCACTGAGGACGACTGTTCTCATCCCCACTCGCTTATGCTTCTAGGAGCAGGCGACCACTATGAGGGCTACGAGGAGCCAAATGAGGAGTTACCAGCAGAGCAGTGATGGCCCGAGGGCAAATTAGCAGAAGACCATGCTTTTTGATATATATTTTGATATGTATTTTGATGTATTTGACTTGTATATGTCAACTATTATGATATTTTGTTGGTTGTAATTTGTGATGGACCAGACACTTGTTTATGTAATTATTTATGCCAGGAATGACTATTACTCGTAAGCTCAAGCTCTATCGGTTGTATTATATGTTTTGATTCACACGCGGCTCATACCTTGCAAATAAAGTAACAAGTAGAAAAGTTTTAAAATGGTCCATATTTTCCTTAATCCAGTATTTGTGAAAGATAATAAAGGACTCTAAGTAATCCCATCGAATGATTAACAACCTAGTGAGCATTGCGTACTACTCGAGGGTGTGCAGTTAGCTAGGGTGTTATAGTGAAAACCTTAAAAGTTGTGCTTGAGGTTGGTTTTGAAAGGTGGTGCAAGAATGGAAAAATGGCAAACCTGTGATGCTGAAACACGCCCAGGGCGCTAAGTGGCCTGGGCAGTTTCACTTTGCAAAGCTTGTTCTGGGTTAGGGCACTGAGGGGCCTGGCTAGTTTAAGTGCTCTCAGGTCTGTGACTATGAGGATTCAGGGTCTGCTGAGCGACTTAGATAGGGCGCTGAGCGGCCTGAAACCCTAAGTGACTAGATCTCACGAGCAAAGCTTTTAGGCAACCAATAGACTCTCATGGACCCGCATGTTCCAACAAGTGCTAGACCGTTGTAACGTGTATATCCTTATAAGAATGACCGTGGAACTATGTATTGTACTTGTGTAACTTGCATCATGAGGACTCAATCGTCATTAGTGCTTTAAGACGACTGTAGATAATTAGGAAGAAATCACCTAAGGTTTTAAAGATCATAACTAAATCCTAGGGAAAAAAGTGATGTCTTAACAAGGTTCCAGCCACTGAGGGCTAGTGTACCTTGAAGAAAGTACATAGTTATACCATAGGGAATCCCCCTCTCTTGGCACGTTAAGCATGACAAGCCCCTCGCCAATCTAGCAAGAAGGACTGGTTTTATGATTAAGAAACGCAGGCATAGACGTGAGCGCAGGCTTCGTCCTGATCCACGGAAACAAAGTAAGAAAGTAATGTAAAGTATAAGCTTTTACGTCATGACGTCATACTGTAAACCACAACATGAACGTCCAAATGTCACAAGAACACAACGTGAACCCAACCAACATGCAACACACTATATATTGAAACACCCCTGCTAGCTGCTTACGTGTACGTTGTAAACAATGCTCACAAGGTTGTTTTCTGCTTTGGTTGGGTTACTTCTAGACCCTAATTTTAGCTTCGCAAATATTTCTTACTTGAAAATATGAATCCATTCGAAACCATTTCCCTTTCTTTATTGAAACGTAATTATGAGCCATGCGTATTCGAGAAGGCATATATATATAAACAAGCGATAGAGTCATTAAGACTTAGGCGTTCAACAGTGTAACAGAGAAGTAACCACCTCAACTCATAGGAAACATAATACCAATACATACGGGTCCATAAACTACGACACATATTTTTATACTTACATATTACAAATACTGCACTTAAAGCTAATGCCATAGTTAATCTATTTAACTAATACAAATACAAAATAACTAAACGCTATGACGCGTAGATATAGACTGCAGTTCTTTGTTCCCTTGGAATCTCCTGACACCAAAGTCTCTCCTCGTCCGATGATGGCTACTCCGCCTCAGTGTCCTCTTCGTGCTTCCCTGGAACCATAAGTGAGTGGGGTGTGAACGTTTCGTTCTCAGTAGGAAATGATGTAACGAGAAGGACGCCGCCATAGGGCGCGTAAGAGAAACCCCTATTCCCTTGCACGCATGCTATATGTGATGTATGTATATGATTATGTATGTATGTGCTATAGGGCAATGTCAAATTATTCACAAGACTGCCTATATAAAGATTATAAGATACGAGAATATGTGATCCGATGTCACGTTACTCAAGTGAATAGTGTAACATCCCGATTTTTCCTTACGAAGGATTTCACAGAATAAATAAATACGAGCCAATTATTGGGATTGGAAAATTAAATCATAACATTTATTTTCTAAAAATACCAATCAAAATAATGGTTTTGCAATCTCAAGGAATTTCACGAGATTTGGACCAATTTTTGGTCGTCACCGAAATTTAATTACAAAACAAACATATTCGTAAAGTACACTTTTACAAAAAGTAAATTTACGAATACCTTGGATTGACTTAAATTCCTTATGGGAAAAATTATTAGATCACGATGATGTGTTCGGATAATTTTTAGGACATCCGTACACAAACCCCTAACAACTAAACACGATCGAAATTTAATTTCACAAATTAAAGAACTCATGCACGACCAAGAAAAAGATACATGGCCGGCAAATCTCCATTTGGAAAGTCAAATGGTCTAAGATTATCTTTTAAGATGAGTCATTATGTGACTCTCCATGAATGACATCAAGGATGACATCATAATCCCATTTCTTTTTGAATTAAATCTTGCCAAAATTTGGCAAGAGTTACACGGCTACGAGGGGCTATAAATAGCCTCATATGGTTCTTAAAATTGATATCAAAGAAGCTCCCATAAAACACGTTACATTTACACACTCTGCCGTTACTCTGACGGTAACATCCCACTCCTTTCTTAGTGGAAATTTCCCCAAAATAACTATTCGTAGAGCCCTTTTTCATGAGTTAATTTGTTGAGGTTAGTAGGAATTATTCTGTTGGGTATTGACAAATTCTCCTTACACTCAAATGATTCCTCTCGACCCCTAGAGATGGATGAAAAATCTAAAGTGTCGGAAAAACGAAAATTGGTTTAGTTTTGGACGATTCCGCAAACACTAGAACAATCACGTTTAGGCCCATTTAACCAGTAGAATTGAGCGGGGAGTCCCAAAGTCTCTGGAAACCTAACCTGTACCGGGGAAGAGGTACAAACACCATAGAATAGCCCCACGGCCTCATTAGGAAGACTGGTCAATAGTGAAACCGCAAGCGGAATGGTGATCTGCAGTCACCTAGGCTTAACACCGTGTCAAAGATATCTGTGGAAAATACAGCCCCAGAGAAAAATTCACAAATGCCTTGAGTCTACCTTACTTTCATGTTAAGGGAAATTAGGGGATCGCGACGGTATGAGCAAAATATTTTTCAGACGATCGTGCGCGACGCACCGGGACTGCAAGCGACCAAACACGAGCGAAACGGGACTGGGAGGGGCCCACATTAGAATTCACCACGTGATGGCTGTGGGCTTTTCAAGAAAAAATAATAAAATAAGGGTTACTATTCATTGATGTGACCTGATGTGACTTCGTATTTATCCAAATCAATTAATTAATTAAGAAATTAAATTAAAAAGGGCATTTTGGTAACTTTGGCAAGGGCAAAAAGGGGAAAATGGCCAAATTTTTGTGGCTATAAATAGCCTTGGCCATTCAGCCCTCATTTCATTCATCCATCCCTTAGAAGAGCTGAAACTCTACTCGTGTGCTCTGCGGACGTGCCGCAGAAACCCTACCGGAACACTGCGGAATTCAGGAAACGATCTGGGAAGGCTAAACACCCAAGGAGCCTGCATCTTGGCCACCATTTCCAGCCCTCTCCAAGCCTCTAAGGAAGTGGGTAACCTTAATTTGCTCACCTCCTTGGTGGTGTTTCCATGCTTGCTTTGCTTATGTTGCTTTATGTATTATGTTAGAACTGCTATGCTAGGATTTGATGATGATTCTGAAGGGTCTTGTGACTTGGACTAGATAGTGTTATGATTGTTGGAACATGTGTAAGATTCCCAAGAAGTGGCCATGAGAAAGGAGGAAGAAAAGGCAAGAAAAGCAAAGGAGCATGCTGCAGTTTCGCCAGGAATCGCTGAGCGGCCTAATGAACCGTTGAGCTGAGACATGCCTCGTTGAGCGAAGAGTATCGCTGAGTGGACCTATTCTTTGCTGAGCGGCCTATGCTGAAACTGAGCTATAAGGATGGAACATGTTTTTTAAAACTCGACAGCAGACCGCTAAGCGGTCTAGGTAACCGCTGAGAGAAACACCCTAGCTAACTGTTTACCCGTACGTAGTAAACAAAGCTCACTAGGTTGTTGTCTACTCGGTCGGAATACCTTAGTCCATAGTTATCTTTTGAAAGTAATCATTGCTCATAAAATAAGGACCCGTTTTAAACTTGCACTTGTTTCACATTAATAAAAATAGAGCCATGCGTTTGGAATAAACAAATATAATAACAAAGCGGATAGCATAATGAGAAATAGAACATATAATATACACTCAGTGGGTCCACCATACAAAGTCATATCACTGTATACATAATATGTACATAGATCAAAACATCAAATACATAATCCAGCATATACAGCATCAAAATACAAGGACTACTGGAACGCTACTCAGTAAGCCCTTGGCAAAACATAACCATCTATCTATCTTCTAGCCGCTCATGGCTCATCTGGCGGCTCTTCAGCATCCTCAAAATATGATTCATCCTCTTCTGTACCTGAAGTCATAAAACAGTGGGGAATGAGAACGGTAGGTTCTCAGTGGAAATAACCTTAGTTCCTGAGTCGTACATCAGATTATGTCGGACTTCAGGCCGCTCAGAGATCTCTAGTGAACATACATACTAATCAGCCTACTATTTATTATCTTGCCTATCTGAACGGCTTTATCAGCATTAACATGTGACATGGGAACTATTCTTGCTTACTACATTCTCGTGCTGATTAACAGTTCGTGAATATACTTAACCGTCTCGAGCGTGCTCTTGACGGTACGGCATAACAGCAGAAATATACATTCCAATTAAATTGAGTAACGGCATGAAATCAGAATACATTCAGCAGAACAGAGTCATCAGAATAAACATCACATCATCCAATGCAGACATAGCAGAATTCAGTAGAATACAAACATAACAGAATTCAGCAGAATGTGTATCACAGAATCATTAACATAACCATGACAGAATGAGCAGCATAACATGTCCAGCAGACTATAACAGAATAACAGCAATTCACAGCATAACTTAATACAGCAGTATAATAGAATGCAGCAGCATAACAGCATAGGTGTTATTCCCACCATAGTAATGTCCTTGTGACACTAGTATGACGGAATAACCTCACACCCTCAGTATAGGCCGACACTGTCCTGACCTCACTGCGGTGGGCTTCCACCTGCCGTGTGCCCCTAGGGACCCCTCGACAGTGGGCTGGTATCGTACCCCCACCTAAGCTTGCCCCCGTACGACAATGCATAGGCGTGGTAACCGCACACCTCCAGGTATGCCATCTCGACACCACCTGTGGCGGGCTTCCATCTTCAGCATGTCTATCCGACCTACTGAAATGGGCTTGTCATATGGCTCTCGTGATCACGGCCTCAGCAGCATGTGGCATATAGCCAATTTCAGTATTGGGGCATTTAGCCCTTTTCAGTAAGTGGCATATAGCCATATTTCAGCAGTATGGGCATTGGCCCTAGTTCAGCAGTATTGGGCATTGGCCCTGATTCAGCAGCATGTTCAGCATTTTGGAGTACCTGCAGCATAGCATACTTGTACATGCAACATGGCATAATTGTTCCCTATGGTTCATTTCAAAATCTTTATTTAGCTCGGATTTATATCTAATTCTTTAACTTGGCTCAGCATGAATGCATGAAGAACTACAGATTACATCTCAGATTACACATCGTATACAGATTTACCGACAGCATAGACTTCACAAGTTCACTTATACTCACATACAGCATGAATTACATACATTTCAATTATCGCTCATATCTACAGCATCAAACAGCAGCTTATGTGTCTCAAGAGGAGTTCCATGAAACATTCTGGTCTCAAGCCGCTCAGCGGAAACTGTTGTCCGCTCAGCGGTTTGAGCTATAGCGCTCAGCGCTATATACAGCTCCGCTCAGCGATAGGAGCTCTCATCGCTCAGCGGTAAGGATCCCTTCGCTCAGCGGTCTGACCGCTTTTTAAATATCTCCACCGACTTTTATCCTTTAAGAAAATATCTTTTCAGACTTTCCACGTGGGCCTCAGACCGCTCAGCGGTAACCGCCTACCGCTCAGCGCTGAGGTTCACAGCAGTTCGCTCAGCGGCGCCAGAGCATCGCTCAGCGGCTACTGGGCGAAACTTGGAAACCGAAACCACCATTTCTTCCATTTTTCCTTCCTTACTTTCATGGAACCCTGCATGAGCTTAACACATATTTCCAGCATAATAATCCTATCTAATCCAGGTCACAAGACCCTTCAGAATTGTCTTCCTAAACCTAGCATCAATTCTAACATATTTCCTCATAAATCCATAATTCATATACATACACATACAAGCACATAAACCTCTTGAAACATCAAAGAGGCAAGGAACTAGAGTTACCCACTTCCTAAATAGCTTCTTGATGCAATGAAAGGAAGGAAACCAAGCTTTGTTTGCTTGCTTGAATCTTCTTGACCTAAAATGAAACTTTAGCATAATTAGGAAAACCCTAAACTATGGAAACATGGCTTTACTCCAAGAGATGGAAAAACTCACCACCCACACTTGCTTGCCTTCTTTATGTGCTTAGGAGTGAGTTTTAATGATGAAACAAAGGATGATAATTGAATTTGGTGAAGTTTTGGGAGCTTTAGGTCTTAGAGAATTTTAGGAGATGAAAAAGATAGAGTTTGGAGTGTTTTGGGTGTGTGTGTTTCGGGTTTGCATGGGGGAAGGGCTGGCCGTGCCTTTTTTTTGGTCTCTTGGCCATGTGAAATTCCTATTTTGCCCTTAGTGTAGTTTAGGTTATGTTTGGTCATTAATTGTTTATGTCCGGACGTCCTAAAAATATTCCGGGCATACCGTTACGCTCTAAAAATTCCCCTCATTAATTCTAAAATATCACTTGACATATTCTTGATTTATTTTCATATTAATATATTTTACAGACTCCGGTGAGTCATAAGGAAATTACCATAAAACCCTAATTACGATCCAGACGTCACCGAACGTCACAAGACCGTCAGAGGATTATTTTCAACTAATATTACAGAAATAAAATTAATATTTGAATTTTATTCTATTTCTATCTTGCCTTTTCCTTATTATTATATTTTTAATTTTGCCTTAAATAGCATTTTAACTTGAGGAAAAAGTCGGGTTGTTACACTGAGCGGCCTGAGAGACCTTTGAAAATGAATTTTGAAAGAGTGGATGAGCTAGTCTCCGGGGCTCATGGGAGCTGTCTTGGGCACATGGTCCAACAAGCAATGATCTAACTAATGTACATGATGGATGTATGTAATAGGTAGGATGTATGTGGAACATTGGACATGTTAGGATTATGATATCATGCATCATGAGGACCGGGTTGTCAGTAAGTGTTAGGACAACCTTAGAGAACTACAGGCTAATCACTTAATGCTTAAAGATCATAATTGAACACTAGGGAACAAGTATGTAGTTATATGATAGGAAGTCTCTCTCTTGGCAAAGTCTATGGACACGCCCCTCACTAGTACCAAAAGGGTGGATTGGTCAATGGTGTTACCTCGCCAGTCCCAAAAGGGTGGATTGGTTAACGAGGTTAATGACACGAAAGAGAAAAAAGAAAGTATGAAAGAAAAAAAGAAAGAAAGAAAAGATGAATGAGAAAGGGTGACATCACACCTAAAGTTATGATTATGATGATGTATGAGTCCAACGCTTAGTTGCGTCGCAAGGGCCAGCCTCCGCCTCCTACCTAGTGGAGGTTAGCCCACTTGATAGGCGATGATGGACACTAGACCCCATCGATGGTTAGCAACCACTCAGGTGTGAGCGCAGCCTGGTCATCGTCAAGCTGGGAACAGAAGTGGTTGTAGTCGTACGGCTATGGCTACATGAGCGAAGGACTAGATGAAAAGGATGCTAACCCGGGTAAGCCAGTATGCGTAAGAGATCCCAAGTTTCCCCTTGCATAAAGTATGAAATGAATGAATATGCATTGATATGATGAATGAATATGTGACGTATACTCCTATGGTAACGTATGTAAGTACATGTATGAAGTAAGTACCGTCAAGAGAACGCTCGAGACGGCTATGTACGTAAGCGAGAAAAGTAAACAAGCACGAGAACTTAGATAAGAAAGACTAGATCCCCAGTCACCTAGTAACTTAGATAAAGTAGTTCAGGATCCCAGGCAAGATAATAATTAGTAGGATGTTAGTATGCATGCAAACATAGAGATCTCCTGAGCGGCCTGGTTCATAAGTGAATTAAAGAAGTACCCCTATGCTAAGGTTAACCACTGAGGACAACCGTTCTCACCCCCACTCGCTTATGCTTCCAGGAGCAGGCGAAGATTACGAGGGCTACGAGGAGCCGTATGAGGAGCCACCTGCGGAACAGTGAAGAACCACGTGTTGGCTAGCAGAAGACCAGTCCTGAGGATTAGCTAGTCTAGTTTTGCGCCACATAGACATTTTGATATGTATTTGGATGTATATGATATATGTATGTAAATTATTATAATACTCTATTGATGATGTGAATATTTGTGATGGACCACGTTTGCTTATGTAATTTCTTATCGTACTTGCTTATACTATGAACAATTAACCCTTGTAAGCTCAAGCTTTATCGTTTGTATTATATGTCTTGTTTCACGCACGGCTCATACTTTACAAATAGACAACAAGTAGAAAAGTTTTAAAATTGTCCATATTTTCCATAAACTTGTATTTTTGAAAGGTAATGAAGGACTATAAGTATTCCCACCAAGTGATCAACAACCTAGTGAGCATTGCGTATGACTCGAGCATAGGCAGTTAGCTAGGGTGTTACACTGACGAAACAAAATCACAGAGCCTCACTACAAGAACTTGACAACAATTTTCCCTAAACAATGTCCTCTTGAAATTTCCCCTTATTTCCTTCAGAAAAACCCTAATACACATACCTTAGGATTCGTTCAGAAGCAAGGCACGTGAGAGCTCAAAGTACTAGGGCACTTTAGGGTTTCTGCACAAGTTTCTTTGAACCACTTGGAGTAGTTTCAACAAGTGGGTAATTAACCTCCCACTGTCTATGTGGCTTATTATGATGATTTATGTGTGATTTATGTTATGAATATGTTGTTAATATCGCTATGATTTGCTTGGAAAACAGCTGGTATATAGTTGAGGCTTGTTTGGGATATATGTGTAACATCCCGTCCTTCTACAAGCCGGTAAAGGGTCCATGGACAGCCGAGAACGGCCGGGAAATGCCAAAGGAAATAAGGGAAACCGATGTAGACCCTCGGAACCCTGGAAAATTGGAGAGACGGACTAGGTTTAGCTGTTTTATAATTTTCGGGAGTCGCCGGATGAGTTTCGACTCGAACGGAAATTTCTCGGATACTGTAAAACGTCTGTAGGATTTTTCGACTCGGTGAAAGAGTCCCTGGTTCCTGAGAAAACTGCTCTGGATCGAGGGGAAAAATAAATGGGGTGTAACGGTATGTCCGGAATATTTTTAGGGCAACCGGAAGCAGGGTTTTTCGGACAAAACGCGAGCGAACAAAAAGGAGCTGGAGGAGGGGCATTAGCTTCTCAGAGAAGTTAAGTAAATAATAAATAAATAAATAATAATATAATAATAATAATAAATATAAGAGGCTGAAGCAGAGCTTCAGCAAAACGTGAAAACAAAGAAAGAAAAGTAAAAAGAAGGAAAATATCTTTTTACTGTGCACGGTTATTTATAACTTCGTAACTTCTCTAAAGTTACATTCCGTAGGCAGCCGAGGGTTACGTTCTGACACATCTAGAGTTTGTGCCAGAGTCCTTGAAAATCAGCGGGAGCATACCATCGTGAAGAGGACAATTTCCCCTTCAGAGTCACCGAATCGGAATCCCGATCGGAAGTGGGTAATCCTAGGCCCACTGTCTATGTGGTTTAAATTCTTACCTGTATATGTGCCTATTTGTATATCTGACTACATAACTATTAAGTAGTAATTTGGGGAGGAATAATGTAAAAAGGGTTTTGTGAACGATGGAGAAATGGAACGCGTAACTGTACTACTTGGAACCCTAGGAACAGTAAAGATTTGAGAACTGGAGTCTCGGGAGGCGATTTTTGTAGTCTTCATTCGAATACTACAGGAATTCAGTCGAATGAAAGCCCAGACG
>QANU01110169.1:41616-66326 GCA_003254905.1 Nissolia schottii
GACGGCCTTAGCCAGAGTCAGTAGTTATATGATTAGGAAATCCCTATTCTCTTGGCAAAGTCTTACAGACACGCCCCTCGCCAATTCAGCAAGATGGATTGGTCACGAGCAACGCAGGTAAAGAGACCTGATAACGGCACAACGGGCATAGGCCCAAAGATGCAAAACGGGCATAGGCCCGCACAGGCAAAACAGGCATAGGCCTGCATGAATGAAAGAAACTAAGGGGCCCCACTAAAAGAGAAAGAATGAAAGCAGATCGTGTCATAGGGCCGATCTAAGCGCGTCCAAGCCTGATCATTCATAGGTCTGATCCCTTGCCATGCCACAGGGTATGGTTGCACTAATTGTATTCGATGTTTACCTCCTATGAGCCTTACGTGGTTAGCTACCACACCAGTAAAGAGCGCTGCCGGGTTGATACAATAGTAGCAAAAAGAGGTTGTAGTCCGAGGCCACGGCTACAAAGGTGCGAAGGACTAAGTAGGACGCAGCCACAGGGTGCGTAAGAGATCCCCAACTTCCCTCATGAACTATATGATTAAATGTATGAGCTGATGACTGATGATGTGATGATAAACATGTAGGTATAGCTATTTGAGCATTATGAATAACTGTTTGTGCATTATGTATTGTCAAGGGAACGACCCGAGATGAGTAGTGTAATTACGATCAAAAGATAAGGGTCACAAGCACGCAGCCATAGTAAGAAAGACTAGTTCCTATTCACCTAGCTAAATTTAGATAAAGCTATTCAGGGTCTTAGTAAAAGATAATAATCAGTAGGGTTTGTAGTATGCATGATCACGTAGAGAACCCCTGAGCGGCCTGGAGGATACTCGAGTAAATGAAACCCTAGTAGCCACAGGAAACTCACTGAGGACCTAGAGTTCTCACCCCCACTCGATTATGGATCCAGCTTGCAGCCATGACATCGCCGCCGGCCAAGGACGTTTGGCTATTCATGCGCACCCGCATGCGCAACTACCTCATCGACACCCTCCTGGAGACTAGCACGTGCGGGGCCGCCCGCCTACCTGATGAGCTGGATCATCCTCCCAGGCAGAGGCTTGGAGCTCCGGGTACCTCGCCGCTGAACCCTATCTGGGTGGACGAGCGTCCAGGGAGCAGCAGCAGGGATCCGATTCGCCTCAATGGCGATGAGGAGATGCCTCCGTCCGAGCCCGACCAGACGTCTACGCCAGCCCCAACGCCAGCTACCGACCGAGGCGCGTACACTCCGCCGATTCGAGCCCGAGGTCGCCAGACCACTGCACGGAAGAGGTTACTGACTGCCCGACCACAGCGCTTCGCTCCACGTGGATTCTCGGCGGTGACGGATCTGAGTAGCAGTGAGGAGGAGGAGCCTCTGGAGCGACTAGGAGACTCCGAGTAGGTGGAGGCCAGCCGGACCCGTTTGCAGAGTTAGGTTGTTGTACCATACATGAAGCGAGATGTGCCGCTCGTGTATATAGTTGCTTTTAGTTTCCGCGTTTGTATATTATTGCTACTGTTTATGTATACTATTACCCTCTGGATAGAACTATGTATAAACATTATGTATTATATTAAAATGAAATGTTGTGTATCTTCGGGCCCCTATGTGTACTGTCTGCCACTAAAGCTCCACGCTACAGGTATGTACTTATACTCTCTTATCCTTTAGCTATGTCGTTATTCGTTATATTACTCGCACGGCTCATTACTTTCCATATGCATGTATTTCCAAAAGAAGTTTCAACTGGCCCGTATTTTCAGTAAACCTAATTTCAACCGATAAGTTAGAACGATAATAGTTCACAGCCCAGCAGTCAACCACCTAGCCAGGGAAACCTATGACTTAAGCATAGGCCAACTAGCTAGGGTGTTGCAATATGCGTACTTAAGTGTGATTAGGATTTTGAATATGAAGATAATGGTTTTGAGAATATTTTAATAAAAGAGAGAAGGTTAGGTTTTCGATGAACTTAAGGAAAAAGCGTTGGATGGGTAAGAAAAGGTTAAAAGAGCAAGGTTGCTCCTAGGGTTTCTTTCAGATTGCTGAGTGACTTAGGGCTTTCGCTGAGCGGCCTCACGATATCAGAGTTCGTTGAGTGGCCATGGAGGAGCCGCTGAGCAACCAGAAAACCCTAGCCATTGAGCAAGCCCCATAGACTGCTGAGCAACTGAAGAAAATCCCAAGGGCACAAAGATCCCAACAAGAACTAAAGCACCATTAGTTACACAACGAAATCGTATGTAATTACCTGTATATGACATATATGCTTATCATGATGCATCATGAGGAATGGGCTGTCATTAGAATGTTAGGACAACCTTAGATAACTAGACAGACAATCACATAACTATGACAAGATCATAATTGAACATAGGGAACCAATGAAGATCTTAAGAAGGTGCCGGTCACAATGGGGTCGGAATACTTCAAAGATATGTACTTAGTATATGAATGGGGAAACCCCCTCTCTTGGCACGTCTACACACAAGCCCCTTGTCAGTCTGGCAAGATGGATTGATTAATGATTTGAACGCAGGCTTAGACCTGATTTTATAGCAAAGTTGAGATGAAAAGATGAGTATAGAAAGAAGTGACTTCACAAACAAATCTAAAATACCAAGAGCCTATAAAGGGCCCAAAGAGACGTTAAAGATGTACGAGTCCACGCCTGGTCACGTCGAGAGGACCGACCCCTCGCCATCCCGCTATGTGGATGGTTATTCTTATTGATGGTTGATGAAGAATGCTAGATGCATCCGTGGTTAGCTACACTCAGGTTATAGCGTTGCCTGGTCGTCATCAATACAGAAGTTAGAAGCAAGTTGTAACCGAATGGGATGACGATTCTATGGTATACATAGGTGGAAGGACATGATTTAATAAGAAGGACGCTGCCTTAGTACACGTAAGAGAAATGCCTATCCCCTCATGCATAAGTTTGAAATATATGTATGTATATGACTATGTATGTATACGATGAGGCAAAGTCAAAAGACGAAGGTTTCACCAAACGGCCTCATAAAGTTATGAGAAATAAGAGTATGTGATCGTGTTACTTCAGCGAACAAGAGTAGTAAGCACAGTAGGTTTTCTTAGGTGAAGTAGGGCCAAGACTAGAATTCCCGATCACCTAGTAAATTAGATAATGCTACTCAGGACTAGCATGGATTAAAATAATAATAAGTAGGACTTTTAGTAGATATTGATACCTAGAGATCTCCTGAGCAGCTTGGATCATAAATGAAGAAAGAAATGAATAGTTATGCCCAAGGATTTCCACTGAGAATGTGACGTTCTCATCCTCCACTTGTTTATGGGTTTCCATTGAGAACGCGACGTTCTCATCCCCCACTTGTTTATGATTCCAGGCAGGCACGATCAGTATGTCAGGGAAGAGTAGGCCTCATCGGGGAATTAAAGACTTTGGCATTGTAGCCTCCCGCAAAGGCAGCTAGTCAACAACAAGCGAATAATGTTTTGTATCTTGTATTAGTTTAATGGTCTAGATGGACCATTTGCTCTTATGTGCATTGAGTGGATATATATAAATATATGTAACCAGATGTGTAGCTGTTATGGACCCATATAAATGTATATTTGTATGATGGAATGACGTGAATGGTTTCTTAATCATTAATTACATGCTTAAGTCTTGAGGACTCTATTGCTCGCCTATAAATGTATATTTTTCTCAATCACGCATGGATCATATTCTATGTTCTAAAATATAAAAAAAAGGGTTTTAAACGAGTCCATACTTTTATGTAATAAGTATTTCAAAGTTAATAAAGGACTATAAGTATTCCTACCAAGTAGATAATGAAACACCCTAGCTAGGTGGCTCATGCTTAAGTCATAGACCATACTGGCTAGGTGGTTGTCGTTTGGGGTGCGAACTCTTCGTCGTTCACTAGTATCTTTAAAATAGTGGTTTACTAAAATAGGGTCCGATTTAAAACTTTTTGCGCAACTACTGGTGTTAGGAAATTAGAAGCCATGCGTGTAAGTAGCTGTTTAAAATGCACAATACATGATATAGGAATCTCATACGAACAATTGCAAGATATCATATCCGAGTACAAATAGCTTGGCCAAAAGGTCACACACATATATATAACAACAGTTATAATATACGTTTTGTGTTAGATTCTAGCAATACAGTCATAGTCTGATCATATTTTACATTCATGGGTTCCTAGCGGATGGATACTATCTATTGCGCCTACTATATACATATGTCACAATCCTACAGTCACGCTATCACCGGAGACAGTCCTTGTCGGCAGCCCTACGCGCCTGACTCCTCGTCGGGGTCTTCCTCCTCCTTTTCCTTGTCCCCGCTCGACTCTGCGGTCATGGCGGTGAACTCCCGCTGGGAGAACCGACGTGGTAACACTGGTGTCACCCTCTTTCTCGTGGTGGTCTTGCGACCACGGGGCTTGGCTGGTGGGGTGAATGAGGAGAGGTCCACCTCAACCTCTCTCACGGGTGGGGGAGCTTCCTCGTCACTGTCGTCCCAGTTAATGGGGTCTTCCAGAATTGACCCAGGGCTCTCGTCCACTAGGATGGGGTTTACTGATGAGGAGCCCACGCCCCTGTGTAGTCGGAGTGGTAGTGCTAGGAGAGGTGGGGTCTATGCTGGGGCGTCGGTAGGTGCGTAGGTGTAAGTCTCCATGATGAATCTTGGGGTCACGCTGCCGGGTGCGTGTCAGTAGTAGGGCCGCCCTCCTCAGAGTAGTCATCTTCTTCACCTGGAATCGTAAACGAGTGGGGGTAAGAACGGAACATTCTTAGTGGGAATCTGGCGTCGTAACTATCACTTTTTTTTTCTTGTTTAGAATCCAGGCCACCCAGGAGATCTCTAAGTGTCATGCCTACTAAAATCCCTACTGTTTGTTATGATCTGTCCTAGTCTTGAGTAGCTTTATCTAATTTACTATGTGATTGGGGACTTCTAGTGATGTTGCTTAGGGCTGCGTGCTTGTTAACTGTATGCTTTGGAGTACAACGACGTTGGATCGCCTACTCTCGTTGTCTATAACTGACCTACTCGTCGTCTCGGGATGCTCCCTTGACGATATCCTACTAGGTATATATATCTATACATACTTACGTACATACATTCAGTTAATACATGTCTTATGCATGGGCAGTGTATATTCTCTTACGCGCTCGGTGGCTGCGTCCTTCTTAGTTCATTACGTCCTTCCACCCTTGCAGTCATGGCCTTGACTACAAAATACACTCGTCCAACTTGGGGAAGTGAGGGGGGTTCACCTTTTTTGATAGGACCAAGCGGGAACTCGTTTGCGTTCCTTTATGCCACTACTTTGGGGCAGGTGGTAATCGTTATGCCACTACTTTGGGGCATGTTGCATTTGTTATGCCACTACTTTGGGGCACGTTGTATTCGTTTTATATTCATAGGAATCTTGGTTCAGGTCTTACCTGCGTTCAATCATTAACCAATCCATCTTGCTGGACGGGCGAGGGGCTTGTCTGCAGACTTGCCAAGAGAGGAATAATCCTAATTATATAACTATGTCCTTTTCTTCAAGGTATACCGAACCGTCAGAGGTCGGGGCCTGTAACACCCTAGCTAACTGCCTACGCTCAAGTCGTACGCAATGCTTACTAGGTTGTTGATCACTCAGTGGGAATACTTATAGTCCTTCATTACTTTTCGAAAATACTAGGTTAAGAAAAATATGGATCATTTTAAAACTTTTCTACTGGTTACTTATTCATAATGTACGAGTCACGTGAGAATCAAGATGTATAATACAAACGGTAGAGCCTGACGCATTACTGCTGATAATCATTCATGGAATAAATATTTACATAAACACGTGCTTGGTCCATCACAGGTAATTGCACCAAAACAGAGTATAATAATAGTTTTCATATACAAGCTATACACATCAAAATACATAACAAAGTGTTTGTCTATTGCAAACCTAAACTGACTGGTCCTCGGGGTCTGGTCCTCTGCTAGCCTGAACTCAGTCCTTTACTGCTCCACGTGTGGCTCCTCATATGGCTCCTCGTAGGCCTCATAGTCTTCGCCCTCCTGGAAGCATAAACGAGTGGGGGTGAGAACGTGTGTCCTCAGTGGTGCACCTTAGCACGTGGGGATACTTCTTTAACTCACTTATGAACCAGACCGCTTAGGAGATCTGTAACATCCCACTCTTATCTTAGTAAAAATTCTCCCTAAATTGCTATTTGCTGTGTGTATTATCCTGTAGAGGTCAGTAGAAATAATTCTGTTTGGTTTTCATAAATCCTGCTGATACTCAAATGATTCCTCTGGACCCCTAGAGATGGATGAAAAACCTAAAGTGTCGGAAAAACGAAAATCTGTTTAGTTTTGGACGATTTCGCAGACATTAGAACAACCCCGTTTGGCCCCGTTTAGCCAGTAGAACTAAGCAGAAAGTCCCAAGTCTCTAGGAATCCAACCAGTACCGGGGAAAGAGTTTCAAACACCTTAGATGAGCCCCACAACCTTATTAGGAAGATTGGGAGATAGCGAAATCGCAAGCGGAATGGTGGTCTGCAGTCACTCGGGCTCAGCGGTGTGTCAAAGATATCTGTGGAAAATACTCCTTCAGAGACAAATTCACAAATTTCTTGAATGAACCTCATTTCTAGGTAGAGGGAAATGAGAGGATCGCGACGGTATAAGCGGAATATTTTTTGGACGACTGTGCGCGATACACTGGGACTGCGAACGACAAAAAAAATGAGCGAAATGGGACCGGGTGGGACCCAAATTTGATTTAGCACGTGAGGGAGGCAGATTTTTCAAGGAAAATAATAAAATATTCATGGATGTGACTTGATGTGACTTTATGATTATATAAACTAATTAAATAACTAGTTTATTAAATAAAAAGGGCATTTTGGTAATTTTGGGCCAAGGGCAAAATGGGAAATTGGCCATCAGCCATTGGGCTATAAATACCCCCCAAACCAAAAATGAGATAGAAAATTGGAAACCTTGCCAGAACTCTGTCCGTTTGCCTGATCGACTGTAATTCTGTCCAATCGGAGACTTAAACACTGCCAGCCTTGAACCCAGTTCACTTCCTTCAGGAGTCCCTAACCCAAACCCACAAAGAACCTTCAAAAATCCCTAGAGGCAGCTTGGGAAAGTGCAGCCAAGAGGAGCTCAGAGGCGTCAAAGCAAGCTAGGAGTCGGTAGGAAACGTCAGAATCAGGAAAACGTGGGTAAACCTGACATAACCACTGTCTATGTGGTCTAGGATGCTTGAGGTTCATCTATGATGTGTTTTATGCTAGATTATGCTAAGTTTTCTTATTTACTACCCCTTTGATGAATTGCTATGTGAATATGTGTTATATGTGCCAGATATGCTATATGCTTCATGACTAGATTATTAGGAAAATATGAGCTTGATTATGGAAATGATTTTTGGAAAATGGAAGTATGTTTATGGTTGTTAGAAATGGACAAGGAATGATGAAAGAAATGCTCTAAGGATTGCTTTTGAGAAACCTTGTAGAACATGGAAAATTGCAAAAATTAGGAGCTGAAATTCTTCAGGGTGCCCTGAGCGGCCTATCCTGTGCGCTGAGTGGCCTGACTGAAGTTCAGACTTCCCTTTTCAAAAATTATCAATTTTGTATACGAAAACCTGTTTTTAAACATAGCTTTTGTGCTGCTTGCAATTACCCATGGATCTACTAATTTTACTAAAGTATGTTAATTGTTACTGATAAGTGCCCAATTTACGCAATTTTGATCTATTAAAATGGCACTTATTCGCTTATGTTTCAAAGGATTATCTAACATAAATCCCCATTTTTTGTAGGTTTATAATATATTTTGTAAGATGGATGCAAGTAGATTAAATGAAGAAGAATCCCTAAAGAATGGAGCACAAGGGCAAAAGCGGAAAAAGAAGCAAAATGATGAAATCAAGAGCTTCCGCTCAGCGATAAATCAAAGGCCGCTCAGCGCACATACGACAAGTACCGCTCAGCGATAGTGCCTTGGCCGCTCAGCGGTTGTACCACCGGAGCCACTTGCAGTCGCCGCATTAATTGCACCAGCTGGCGCCAGCCTGGACTGCGGCGCCGCCCCTGTAAAAGCTACCGGCACATTTATTAAGCCGCATGAAATGATGACGCCGCTGAGCGATTAAGTCTTTCCGCTCAGCGATAACACCAGAATCGCTCAGCGGTACCACAAACCGCTGAGCGATGCCATCAGAATTTGCCTATAAATAGAGGAGGCCATGCCATTCATTTGGATCATCCCTCTTCCTCCCCAAAACCCATTCTTTTACATTTCCATTTGTACTTCAAAGCTTAGGTTAGTTTAGCAACAAAGAGGAGGCCGGTGAAGGAGCTAGGAGATCGAAGAAGCTCGGCGAAGCGTTGTCATGATAGCGTGATAACGTGTCATGGTAAGCGTCCAAACCTTGCCTCTGAGATTCTCTTGTAAAATGGATTCCTAATCCTCTTGTTGTTGGGATTTTGATGAATATTGTAGTATGATTGTATCCATGTACTTTTGCATATGAATTACTCAGTTTCTATTGATTCGCTTGAATGATTTTATGCTTAATGCTAGCTTTTGTTTAGTGTTTTGATTCTTGATTTGGGACTTATTTGTATGAATGAAAGTTATACTAATTAAGTCATAACCAAGTTAAAATCAATATTGCTATGCTTAACTAGGTTCTAGGCTTGAAAGTTGTGAACGGAAGTTACAATCATTAGAGTCGGATCTAAATCATTTCATCTAATCTTGTTGCCATAACTGGAATGAAGATTAGCCGTTTTAACATCTAGAATAACGCTTGCGTACTTTGTTAAACTTGTGTGCGAAAGTGACAGTTTAACAAAGGAAACCTGTGATCTTTTCATGCGCGAAAGCGATGACAAGTTAAGAACTGGTGGCGGGCAATCAATGAAATGATAATTCCATGTAATAAGTAACTGGATGCATGAAACTAAGATATGATTCAATTCCCAACAAGCTTCCGGATCTACCTCTGATTTGTTGCCTATTTACTTTTATGTTGTTTATTTATTTATTTATTTATTAAACTATCAACAATTTATCAACTCCTTCACTTTATTGTTTAATTAACTAAACTCAAGAATGGTATTTTTGCAACTCTCTGTGGATTCGACTATACCCGACTATACTGCAATTGGATCCCTTGTGGATCTGAAAGCCGTAAAGAAGGATATATTATTTTGAAATGACTGAAAGTTCAAATTAAGCGTCTGACAAACGCCTTGAACAAACACGTAGATTTGGCTTTCACCAGTTACGAACTGAGGATTTATGTTTAAGGCAAATGGACTGTATTGATGTATGTCTTATGTGATTATGTGTCATGGAAATGAATTTATGACATGAAATGAAAGGAAAAGGTAGAGGGCATGACGTCACTAAGTCCCTAAAAGGAAAAAAGAAAGGAAGGAAAAATGATTCTTTTCCTCGTTATGCCACTAGCCGGCAGGAAAGGCAAGCCAAACCCTGGGTATGCCTCGTCCCTAACATAAGGATGGGGTAGGATCCCCTCGCCATCCCTAGCATAAGGATGGACTCTCCTATCGTGAGCTACTGAGGTTAAGCGCTGCCTAGTCCTCACGATACTAAGACAAAAAGGAAGCTTGTGGCGGTAGGCCACCGTTACCGGGGAGGTTGAGCTTGAGTATGTGCTCTAAGTGATATAACTATACATAAGTGGAGGTGCGAAGAAGCTTATAATTAAAATGGGCACGGTTATAAGTGGACGCGCACTGAAGCTTATTATGTGATTATGTGAACTATGTGGCCGTGTGTAACTTAGGAAGTAAGGTAGAGAACATATGACTTAGTTAATGAAGAATAGGTTCCCCAGTCACATAGTAATTTAGATAAAGCTGCTCAGGCGTAGGATGGATCTTAATACACAGTAGGGCTATAGTATAACTGTAACACCTAGAAATCCCTGAGCGGCCTGGAGCCTATATGAGGAAAAAGAAGTCCCCTAATCCCTAAGGTTTTCTATTGAGAGCGCTATGTTCTCACCCCACTCATCCATGACTCCAGGTTATGACGAAGGATAAGGACCGGAGCAGCATGAGGAAGAGGCATCCCAAGACAGGGCAGCAGAGGATTAGATGAATAGCTAGTAGATTGTATATGTATATATATATATATATATATATATATATATATATAAGCACTGTTATGTAACGTTTGTACTTGCTACCTAAGACATAACCTATGTACCTATTTATGAATGTGTGATGGACCAACGCTTGTTGCCTTGCCCTGTGTTGCATATATCTATATATTCTATTAGTTAAGCATGCTATGTTTCCGCTCGCAATGTATGCTCTAGCGCGATAAGGCTCCTAATTTACTCTATGTGACGTACAAAGAAAATTTTAATTTGGTCCATATTTTGGGTAACTATATGTTCAATGTACAAACGGGACTAAGTATTATCCCCACCAGAGTAGATAACAGCCTAGCCGGCAAGCTTGCGACTTAAGCGTAGGCTAGCTTGCTAGGGTGTTACAAGATCTCTACGTGTTGATGCATACTACCATCGTACTGATTATTATCTTCACCTAAGATCCTGAACGGCTTTATCTAAGTTACTAGGTGATGGGGAATCTAGTCTTTCTTATCTAGGTTCTCGTGCTTGTTATCTTTACTGTCTGACTTCGTAGCGCGTATACATATTCCGTCTTGAGCGTTCTCTTGAACGTACTCATAGCATATACATACTTCACATACTTCATATACATACATTCATACATTCATTCCTCACATATCTTTATGCATGATAACTTTGAAACTCTCTTACGCGTGCCGGCTAACTAATGGATCGGGGCGTGTCCTTCTTTCTAGGCTCTCGGCTAACTAATGGACCGAGGCTGCGTCGGCTCCCAGCTAACTAATGGATCAGGGTCGTGCTGAGTCCTTCCACCCTTGTAGATGTGGCCATACATCTACAACCTGCTTCTGTCCTCGTATCGATGTCGACCAGGCAGCGCTAAACTTAAGTGGTTACGAACCACCACAGATAACTAATGTTCCGTCTATCAACCAACAATAGAGATGACCATCCACCTGGTGGGAAAGCGAGGGGTTGGTCCTGTGACGCAATCCGAGCGGGGACTCATACATCATCATCATTACATCATCATCTTCTCGTAGGCGTGACGCCACCGTTATGTGGAACTAGGTTTCCCTAATTGTTCCAATTGTTTAATACAATATGTTTTGATGATGACAAATATAATATGTTCTAATTGTCTATGCTTATTGTATATGCTTATATTTGTAGAACTAGGTTCCCTAGTTGTTCTAGATCTTGATGATGACAAATAGAATATAACAAATAGATAATGACAATTAGAATGCAAAAGGATGTTATATGCTAAATAGAATACATTTGATCTTGTATGATTGAACTTGATGGTAATCATATAGCTTACACATCATACAATGCTATTGAGAAACATCCTTTTGAGAACATATCCAATAACTCTCTATATGTGCTTGATGGATTAACTATTGGATATATTTGTGTCTATATGTGTATATGCATGAATATCAAGTGCTATAGTGTTACGATGCATGCTTGCTAGGTAAAGAATATTATTTGATTAATATAATTTGATCTTTGCCTAATTGTATATGTATGATGCCTTGATTAATCTATATATACATATGAAGATATTGGAACACATTGGACTAACTATACTTTCTAGTGAATTATCTTGTGTATAGGAAAGTCCAAGGCATCAAGAACAAGATGGAACAAGAAGGAACATTCATATGATGCCCAAAGACAAAAGGCGAAGCTTGAAATGCCGATTCCATGAAGAACATGGTAATGCCAAAGATAGGATTCATGAAGAATATCAAGTCCAAGCAAACGGTAAAAAGGGAAATAGTTTCTTAGGACTTAAGGTATTCTTGTCAAAGGAAAATTGATATATATCTCTCGCTAAACTCTTAGAATGATGCTCTTAAATGATCTTAATTGATTCCAGGACGTAAAATGAATTAGACAAACTTAGGAATCAAGAAAGATAAGAAAATGGATGAGTGGTGAAACACCCTAGCTAACTGTTTACCCGTACGTAGTAAACAATGCTCACTAGGTTGTTTTCTACCTGGTCGGAATACCTTAGTCCATTGTTATCTTTCGAAAATAGTTGCTTAAGAAAATAGGGACCCATTTTAAACTTTGCATTTGCATTGAATAATTACTAAAATAGAGCCATGCGTTGGAAAGAACAAATATAACAAGGCGTATAACAGTATAGTAATAAAGCATCCAATATACATCCATTTGGTCCATCATAGCAGTCACATAGTTGTATATACAATAAGTAAGATACACATAACATGTACATAAACCAAAATACCATATACATGATCCAAAATACATAACATCAAAATGCAAGGGCTCCTGGAATACTACTCAGTATGCCCTTGGCAAAGATCTTGACATCCATCTATCTTTAAGTCCATATCCTGTCACAGCCGCTCATGGCTCTGCTGGCGGCTTGTCAGCATCCTCAAAGTATGAATTATCATCAGTACCTGAAGTCATAAGGCAGTGGGAATGAGAACGGTAGGTTCTCAGTGGAAATAACTTTAGTTCCTCCTTCGCGTCTCATATTAGGTCGGACTTCAGGCCGCTCAGAGATTTCTAAGTGAACATGCATACTAAACATCCTACTGATTATTATCTGGCCTAAGTTCTGAACAGCTTTATCTACCTTACTAAGTGATAGGGGAACTACTCTTGCTTACTACGTTCTCGTGCTTGTAAACATTACGTGTACATACATAGCCGTCTCGAGCGTTCTCTTGACGGTAATTACATAACAGCAGAATCATACATTACAGATAGTCACACATAACAGAATAAACATGCTTGATATTCATGCATAATAGATTGATCATGCTTTTGGGATATATGTTATTCCTACCATAATAATGCCCTCTTTTGACACTAGTATGACGGAATAACCTCGCACCTCTAGGTGGCCCTCTGTTGACACCTGCGGTGGGCTTCCACCTGCCGTGTGCCCCGTCGGGACCCCCAGCAGTGGGCTGGTATTGTACCCCCACCTTAGCTTGTCCCCTTTCGACAATGCTAGGCGTGGTAACCGCACACCTCCAGGTATGCCATATTGACACCACCTGTGGCAGGCTTCCACATTCGGGATGCCTCTTTGACTTCCTGAAGTGGGATCATGGTTTAGCTCTCGTGATCACGGCCTCAGAATTTTCAGCATTTTGCATTTAGCATTTTCAGCAGCATTTCAAACTTTGTTTCCTTTCAGTACCTGCAGCATGACATACTTGTTTCCTATGGTTCATTTCAGAATCTTTACTTATCTCATAATTACTTCTAATCCTTTAAACTTGGCTGGTCATGAATGCATGGAATGCTACACATTATGTCACATACTACATATAATTCACATGTTCACATACTGCATATACTTCACATATCTCAGTTACAAACCATAGTTATAACATTGAGTATTAGACTATGTGCCTCAAGAGGGATTCCATAAGACATTCTGGTCTTAGGCTGCTCAGTGAAACTATTGTCCGCTCAGCGGTCTGAGCTCCTCGCGCTCAACGCTGAAAGCATTTTCGCTCAGCGGTAGGAATCTTATCGCTCAGCGATAAGAGTCCCATCGCTTAGCGGTCTGACACCTTTTCAAAAATATCTCTGCCGCCTTATCCTTTAAGAAAAATATCTTCCCATCCTTATCCTTATCCACGGTGGACTTCAGACCGCTCAGCGGTAACCGCCTTCCGCTCAGTGCTCTGGAGTTCACATTTGAAAAATATCAATGCATTCCGCTCAGCGGCGCCTGGAGCCGCTAGTGGTAACTAGGCGAAACTGAAAACAGAATGCATCATTTTCTTCCCTTTCTTTCCCCTTTCTCCCATGGATCCTTCTTGAGCTTTTACACATATTCCACACATAATAATCCTAGCTAGTCCAGGTCACAAGACCCTTCAGAATCATCTTCCTAAGTCCTAACATAGTTTCTAACATACATAATCATATATTCAAAGAATCACACACACATACATATAATCACATAACAAGCATCCACCATCAAGAGGTGAGGAACTAGAGTTACCCACTTCCTAAAGAGCGGCTTGGTGATGGAAGAAGGATGAAATTAAGCTTGATTGCTTGAGTTCTTGCTAGGAAATAAAACCCTTGAAATAGTTATGGAAGCTTAGGTTATGGGAGCTTTGATTCACCAAGTGATGAGGAGGGCAACCTTATGTGCTTTAGCTGCTCCTTGCTATGCATATGATTTGGAAATAAGAGAATTCAAGAAAGGCAAAGATGGATTCGAGTGATGAGCTGTGGATGAACTTTAGGTTAGCATGACTATGGCATAAAAGATGATGAGCTTATTTTGAGTGTGGGTCTCGTGGGAAGGAAAGGGCTGCCGTGGGGAATTTGTCCCTTGGTCATACATATTTTCATTTTTTTCTATGTGTGTTTTTGGTTGTGTTCTCTCATTAACTATTTATGTCCAGAAGTCCTAAAAATATTTCGGACATACTGTTATGACCTACTAATTTTTCTTATTACTATTTAAATCTTTGTCGAGATATTCTCAAATTTATTTTCATATTAGTGTATTTTACGGACTCCTTTGATTCATGATTAAATTCTAATAATAAACTAATATCGACCCGAACGTCACCGGACGCCACGAGATCGCAAAATTATTATTTTTAGCTAATATTACAGGGATTAAAGTTAATACTTAAATTTTATTTTATTTTCTTTTATCTTTTCTTATTAATATATTCTTAATTATTTATTATGCGAAATTTTAGTGAAGGGAAAAAGTCGGGCTGTTACAAGTGGCGCGCTCAGCAAAGTGACTTGCACAATAGTTTGTAAAATGATGATATCTTGGGCTATAGAACTCCAATTGAGGTGGTTCAAATTGCTACATAAAGCTAAGAGAAAGATCTACAAATTTGTAGAGCAAGTCATTTTGTTGATTCATTCGAATGACTCAAGAATGGTCATTCGAATGACTATGTCATCAGAGAAACACAACGGCTAGATAACGGCTAGCATTCGAATGACCTCTCAAGAGTCATTCGAATGACTCGAGTACTGAAGCCAAAAACGGCTAGTTTTTCAATGGATAAAATTGATTAAAATAATGGGTAACGGCTATAAACGGCTAGTACACTTAGAAACCCTATAAATACCCATTAAACTCTCATTTCTAGCCAAGCTCTTCACTCCCATCATCCTCATACTTCATTCTATCCATGGATTAATATTTTCCATCATCATAAGAGCAAAAAGAGAGATATTGTCAATATTCCTATAGAGCTTCAATTTGTATTATCTACTCTTGAGAGAGTTTCTTATCAAACACAAAATTTTCATACACTTGTAAAGAGGGTGAGGTATCCCTCTAGTTGCTTAGGGTGTGGTATCCCTAAGGTTTGGTTCTTGAGGCTTCTACACAAAGGTGGGGGATCCTAAGTGTGAGGAGTGCTCTTGGATGTAAAGGTTTGTCAAGCACCTAAGTTAGAAGCTTGATGATAGTGGAGAAATCTTGAGCAAAACGCTTGGGGACTGGACGTAGATCACAAGGGTGGTCGAACCAGGATAAATCACTGTTTGCAATCTCTCTAACTCTATCTCTTTATTTATTGCAAACTTATATTATTGTCTTGCACATTTGAGAATTGCATCTGTTGATAATTGTTTATAAGTTGCTCTATTGATCTTATTGTTTTATTACAAACATAATTGAGCATGCTTATAATCTTTAATTACGTAGTAACGTTGATTGCATGAAAATGCAATATTTGTCAAAATTAGAATAATTTCTTAAATACCCAATTCACCCTCCTCTTGGGTATTGGTTACCAAGAGCAACAAGTGGTATCAGAGTTTCGTGCTCTGGAAAAAGCTTAACGGCTTAGAGTTAAAGGTCCTAATTGTTTGGTAACCTTATTAAGTGCTTAGAAATGGATTGGTATGAATCTATTAAATCACCACTCTTTGATGGTGAACATTTTGTGATATGGAAATCAAAAATAAATATGTATATAGAAGCAATAGATATTGATATGTGGGATATTGTGATTGATGGATATACTTCCAAACCCCTACATAAAATGAATGCCTATGATAAGAAACAATTTTCCTTAAACATTAGAGCAATGCAAATCTTAAGAAATAGTCTATGTGAAAATATCGATGATAAGGTTAAACATTGCTCTAGTGCCAAAAGTATTTGGGAAACTCTTAATGCTCTTTATTGTTATGACAATGATTATTACAAATTTGAAATTAGAGAGCAAGAAGAGGAAGACCCAAAAAGACATCCTCTTGAAGCCTTCTTGGATGAGCATGAAGATAAAGATAATTATCAAGAGGATTCAATTGAGGAAATTGTTGATTCAAAGGACTTTGAGGTAAAAATGCAAATCTTGACCATTGTCCTTCCTATGATAATATTAAATGTGCATATGATGATTTGCTCAATGATTTGTTGCTATTTAGAAATAATAGCTTGAGTTTCTTAGATAATATTTGTCCTTCCAATGATTTGTTGCTCAATGAATCATTGAAAAGTGAATGGTCTTTTCTTGATGAGAAAATAACCTTAAAATGTGAAACCTCAACTATGTTTAAATATTGTAATGATCTTAGAAATCAAGTTGAGGAATTGTCTTCTAAAATTGAGAAAAATGAAGAGACTTCATGTCTTTTATCTATTGATACTGAAAAGAAGAAAAATATTTCTAGATGTGAAAAATCAAGCACGTCTCACAACAAATATGGTTTAGAATGTCATAATAGCATCAAATCATCATCAACATCTATTGTATTTATTATGGAAAATTAGGACATATTTCTCATTTGTGTCATTATAGAAGAAATTCTTGTATGAGAAATAATTTGGTTTGGGTTCCTAAAGATGATAAAAATGCCTACACTAACCCAAAAGGACCCAAGTTGAAATGGGTACCAAAATGTCTTCCAAGTGCTTCAATTGTGCAGAAAATTTCAGAAAAGGATGAACAAATTGGTGAAGAAAACAAGGAAGAGTCGTCAAATAAAATGCCTCTAAGGTATAACAGAAATCTCGGTAATCAAACGAGAATGAAGCACACAAGAAAAGCTCTTCAAGTGCATGAACATCCAAGGTTGAAAACAACAAAAGAGAAGCAATGGACAAAGAAAAATGGTCATTTATTTTCCAAGGCCAAGGTATCAAATATCTTTACCTCTCTTGTACATTCACTTGAAGAATCAACAAAAGTGAAGTATATTTCTTATGGGCCTTAGGTAATTGATAGCATCATGTGCATATGCTCTTTACATTTCACTAATTCACTAAGCACATGATTATGCTCATCAGTATTATTTATGTCCATTATTATTTTGTTGAATTGTATAAGTTCATTATATTGCATATATCATATTTTATGCCTAATCATGCTTTAAATTGTCAATATCACTTGACAATGATAATGTTAATCAAAATATGATAGATATAGGCTATTCAAGTTATTTTCTCAAATTACATGTTGTAACATTTATACTTGAGGGAAAATCCTTGAAGACTAATCTCAAAGGATCCAAGACTCTTGGATACCAAAGAAATTTTTTTTTGTTTTGTAGGTATCTCATGGCAATCAAGCGGAAACCAAAATTGCGCTAGAATGCAGACGCATTCGAATGACAAGGGATGTCATTTGAATAAATGAAGAAAAATTGGAAACAGAGAGCTCAAAATCTGAAGTCATTCGAATGACCCAAATAATTCATTCGAATGACAAAATTCCTTTCTCTCAGGTCTAAATTTTTGAAAAATCAATCGAATGAAAAATGGTCATCCATTCGAATTCCAAAACTCATTCTCTCAGGTTTGCAATTTTTGAAAATCAATTGAATGAAAAAGGGTCTTCCATTCGAATGCCAAAATCCTTCACTCAGGTCTGAAAATTTTCGAAAATCAATCGAATGAACCATTGTCTTCCATTCGAATGCCAAAATTTGAGCTCTCGGGTTGCTATTTTTTTTTTAGTCATTCGAATGTAACCCCCTGGATCATTCGAATGCCAAAAATTTGAGAATGCCAAAAATTTGAGCTCTCGGGTTGCTATTCTTTCAGAGTTATTTGAATGTAACCCCATGATCATTCGAATGACCAAGGGTCTGAGCTATTAAAAGAAGATTGGGAGCTTAGTGGCTTAAATATTCAATACAACCACAAGAAGCACAATTTCGGTGACATCATTTCTAACCCTCTTATCCTTTAATACTATGTTTATTAATCCTTATCTCTTGTGTCCCTAAACATTGATTATTCCTTGGACAATATGCTTTAAACTTAAATTTGAGTTATAATAGCTTATGATGCATGTGATTCTCTTTGTTTGACGACTTTTAAAAGTCCGAATATCTGTGATTGCATCATTTAATTTTTTGGTTATGCATATCCTTTATCCTTGATCAAAAATGGATATTTATCATGTTTTTAAACGGAAAGGGTAAAATGAAAAGAAATTTGTTAAATTGCTTTATTTCCACCATGTTAATCTCTGAGTATATATTGCATATTATCTTTTAGGAAAAACATAAATTCAAAGGAAACTATGTGAAACTTTTTCATATAACAAAAGGAAAATTCATTTTTTTTAAAAACATGCATACTAAGGGATAATGATCTAGAGCTTGTAATCTTGATTGGCATGTGTGATTCCTTTTGGTAATTATTAATGTATGCCTTATGTGATCATTGATGGAACTAGGTTTACATATATATATATATATATATATATATATATATATATTTTGATATGATCATACATCCTTCTTCCCTCTTGAATCTCTATGTGAAAAATGTCTAAATCATTTTCGATTCAATTGATAATGATTCTCTTGGCATGATGGGTGATAATGCATCAAATAATTATATTTGTGAGTGTTTGATATATCAACCTATATTGTGCTTGTTAAAATGGCTTTTGATGCTAACTAATAATTTGGAGAACTTTTGTAACACCCTAGCTAACTGCATACCCTCGAGTAGTACGCAATGCTCACTAGGTTGTTAATCATTTGGTGGGATTACTTATAGTCCTTTATTATCTTTTGAAAATACAAGATTAAGGAAAATATGGACCGTTTTTAAACTTTTCCACTGGTTACTTTATATGCAAAATATGAGCCACACGTGAATGAAAGCATATAATACAAACGATAGAGCGGAAGCTTAAAAGTAATAATCGTTACTGGCATACATAATTACATATACAAGTATCTGGTACATCACAAATTACAACCATCAGAGTATCATAATAGTTTACATATACAAGCCAAATACCTCAAAATACATATCAAAATATATCAAAATATAGCAAAATGTTCAGCTGATACCAAACTAGACTGGCTGATCCTCGGTCCTCTACTGCTCCACGTGCAGCTCCTCATAGGGCTCCTCGTAGCCCTCATGCTCTTCGCCTGCTCCTGGAAGCATAAGCGAGTGAGGGTGAGCACAGTCGTCCTCAGTGGTTAACGTTAGCGTGGGGGATCTCTTTTTCTCGCTTATCAACCTGGCCGCTCAGGTGTTTCTAAGTGAACATGCATACTAACATCCTACTGATTATTATCTGGCCTAAGGTTCTGAATGGCTTTATCTACTTTACTAGGTGACTGGGGAACTAGTCTTGCTTGTCTAGGTTCTCGTGCTTGTTAACTTTTCTCGCGTTTGTTAACTTTTCTCGCGTATATACATAGCCGTCTCGAGCGTTCTCTTGACGGTATTTACTTCATACACATGCTCATATACATTATCATATACTTATACATTACATATTCATTCATCATGCCATTTCATATTCATTCATTTCATACTTTATGCATGCTAACTTTGGGACTCTCTCATGCGTACCGGCTAACTAATGGACCGGGGCGCATCCTGCTTTCCATATTCTCGGCTAACTAATGGACCAAGGCTGCTGATAAGTGCCCAATTTATACAATTTTCAAATCCTAAAATGGCACTTATCTATTATATTTTTAAACGATTTATCTAATTAATTTTCCATATTTTGTAGGATTTCTAATATATTTTGGTCGAAAGATGCAAGTGTAATTTATTGAGGAATAATCCCATGAAGAAAGGAAGAAAAGGGCAGAATTGGAAAAGAGATTAAAAAGAAGATTCTGGACGAAGGCACCGCTCATCGAGGAACAATGCATCGCTCAGCGCTCAAAGACTAATCGCTCAGCGTTATAACACTTATCGCTCAGCGATTTAGTGTCGGCAAGCCACTTGCACCGGCACCATCATTGAGCCAGCTGGAGCCAGCCAATAGCCGAGTGCCACGTCAGCACCGCCCTGCAAAAAGCTGCCAAAACTGCGTAAAAGTACAACCGCTCAGCGATAGTGCGCCGCCGCCCAGCGATTAAGAGCTTATCGCTTAGCGAGTGTACCAAAACCGCTGAGCGATGGACCCCAAAATCTGCCTATAAATAGAGGAGGCCGAGGCTCATTCGAGGCATTCCATCCAACCCCCCTCCATTCTTCACTTCTTCCACATTTTCTTTGTATTTTTAAGCTTAGTTTAGTTTGGGTTAGGTTAGGAACAAAGACGAGGCTTGTGAAGGAGCCGGAGATCGAGGAAGCTTGGCGAAGCCATAGCCATGATAGCGTGAGTACGTGTCATGGTAAGTGCCTAAACCTTGCCTCCGAGATTCTCTTGTAAGATGGGTTCCTAACCCTCTTTTTGTTGGGATTTTGATTACTATTGTAGTTTGCTTGTATCCATGTAACTATTACATATGAATCTATCTTTTTCTTATGATTTGCTTGAATGATTTCATGCCTAATGCTAGTTTTGTTTAGTGTTTTGATTCTTGATTTGGGACTTATTTACATGAACGAAAGTTATGCTAATTAGGTCATAACCAAATTAAAATCAATAATACTATGCTTAACTAGAACCTAGACTTGAACGTTGTGAACGAAAGTTACAATCATTAGAGTCTGACCTAAATCATTTCATCTAACCTTGTTGCCGTAACTGGAATAAAGGTTAGCCGTTTTAACATCTGGATTAATGCTGGCGTACCTTGTTAAGCTAGTGTGCGAAAGTGACAGTTTAACAAGGGAAACCTGTGATCTTGTCATGCGCGAAAGTGATGACAAGTTAAGAACTGGTGGCGGGCAATCAATCGATAGTTCTATGTAATAAGTAACTGGATGCATGAAACTATGATGTGATTAAAATTCCCAACAAGCTCCGGAACTACCTCTGATTTGTTTCCTATTTACTTTTATGTTTTTTATTTACTTATTTAGTTTAGTAAAACAAATTATCAAATCCTTCACTCCATTGTTTAATTAAACGAACTCAAGAACGGTATTTTTGCAACTCTCTGTGGTTCGACTATACCCGACTATACTGCAATCGGATTCCTTTGGAATCTGAAAGCCGTAAAGTAGGATGTATATATAAATTTAATTTGAACAACAAAAGCACAGATAAGCTTTCTACGAACTTGGCATAGTTGTGACAAAACCTAAGCTGTGTCAAGATCTTAGAAAGTGGTTAAAAAGGCTTTCATCAGCTGCGTCGGCTCCCAGCTAACTAATGGACCAGGCCGCGCTGAGTCTTTCCCACTCATGTAGATGCGGCCAAACATCTGCAACCTACTTCTGTCCTCTGATTGATGTCGACCAGGCAGCGCTATAACCTGAGTGGTTGCAAACCACCGCGGATAACTAATGTTCCGTCTCCGATCATCAATAGAGATAATCATCCACCTAGTGGGAGGGCGTGGGGTTGGCCCTATGACACAACCAAGTGGAGACCCATACATCATCATCATCATCATATTATTATCATTTCTTAGGTGTGACGTCACCCTTTTTCATTCATCTTTTCTTTCTTTCTTTCTTTCTTTCTTTCTTTTCCTTCCTTCTCCTTAACCAATCCACCCCTTTGTGGGGACTGGTGAGGGGCGTTTCCGCCAAGAGAGATACCTACTATCATATAACTACATACTGATTCCCTAAGGTTTAGTTATGCTCTTTAAATCTTTATGTGATTAACTTCTAGTTCTCATGATGCATGACATTATAATCATTCCTGAACATATTCATTCTACATGCAATGTTCCACATACATCCTACATTAGTCAAATCAATGGTTGTTGGAACTATGGCCCTAGATAGATTTTCATAAACATTTGTTTTCAAACTATTTTTAATCTCGGTCTTCAGACCGCTCAGCGGTTCATGAGGCCGCTCAGCGCCCTGAACTTCATCTCCGCTTTCAAAAACCTTTCTACAAACATTTTCTAAGTGCAGCCCCAGACCGCTCAGCGGTCCCCTTGGGCCGCTCAATGCTCTGGGCGCAACTTAGGCCTCTTGATTTCTTTTCTTACTCTTTCTTGCATCTTTGCTCATGCCCACTTTTTGGGGTCCTTCCATCAGTTCCAACAGCCATCAAACAATATATTTTACCCCAAAGAATCATGGAGAAATCATCTACAACCTAAGCCTAACATAGCTAGCATAAACTACCATAGTTCACATAATAACTTAGGATCACACATAAGCAAACATAAGCTCCCAAGGAGGTGAGCAAGCCAAGTTTACCCACAAGCTTTAACAACCAAAAATACACATTTATCCTCATCAAATCACTAATAGCACATGCAAGTTTATTTCAAGGCAAAAATCACATATTATGTGCATTTTCTCCTAAATCACTTAAACAAGCAAAAAGGCCTAGAACCATCAAGGGATGATTTTTAATTAGTTACCCACTTCTCAAGAAGGTTGGTGAAGGGAGTTGGGAGTGAAGTTCCACAAGCCTTGATGTTCCCAAAGCTTTATGTCACCTTTCTCCAAAATGAGAACCTTGCACAATGAAGAGGATGATGATGTTGTTCCTCTTGGTTGTGAGTATAAGAAAATGAAACTAAGATGAGGAGACTTTGGGGGTGTGTTTTCGGTTCTTGGGAGGTGAAAGAGGATGGCAAGAATGCTTGCTTTCTTGGAGACAAAGTGGTGTTCTTAGAGCTTGGCTTGAGGTGTGGTTATGGAGGATTGTAGAAGATGAAGTTCTCTTGTAAACTTGGGGGAGAGGCTCGATTTTTGGAGGGCTGATTGTGAGGGAATTTAGTTGATTTTTAGAATAAATAAAATGTGGTGAATAGTGGGAGGTATGGGCATGGGTATGGGTAAGTGATGTGATTTGGTGAAGTAAGTAAGAAAAGTATGGTGATGGGAATTTGGAAGCACATTTTGGGGAATTATTTTTTTGGTCAAAAATTCTCCTTCAAAACCGTGCAGCCCTCTTCTTAGCTGCTGAGATTTCATTTGTTTTTCCGGTTCCGGTTCGCTCGTGTTTTATCGCTCGCAGTGTCGGTGCGTCGCGCACGGTCGTCTGAAAAATATTCCTTTTATACCACCGCGACCCTCTAATTCCCCCCTACCTAAGGGTATTAATATTTAAAGGTGTTTGTGAATTTTTCTCTGGGAGATTATTTTCACGGACACCTCTTACGCGTTAGAAAATTTCATCGGCGAGCAGCGGCTGTTCGGTTGTCTGCTGGACTTCCTATAACGACACGTTTTATTTCCTAAGGATATTCTACCTAATAATTTCCCATCTTTATTTTCTAATCATGATTAGAAAATTAATTTTAATAATTATGTTGACGATTATTTCTCTAAGAAAAATCGGGATGTTACAACTTTCATAGTTTCTCTCTACTTTTAAAAGCATGCATCAAGATCTTCACAAGTGAGATACAAGCCCAAGTGAATCACGGAGGAGTTGAAAGGAGCTAGAATGAACAAGAACTTAAAAGAGATCTCCTCACATTCAATGGAATGGAACATTCAAAAGAGGAAAGCTAAAGCTCAAAGGATCACTCAAAAGGAACATCACACCCAATCAACTACAATAAGTATCTCTATCCCTAATCTTACATGGTTATCTATAGTTTGGATAATATGACACTTGAATGCTTAGCATTGTTCCAAAAATATGCTTATCATGACATATGTTTTCTCAAATCATCGTCTTCATGAAAATCATCTTATTTGAATTACATCTTTTAATTATGTCATGAAATATAGGGTGGATCTTACTAGATAATATTTCTTTATAACATATGCCCTTATGATCAAAAGGTTGAAATGCTTGGTTTTACATCCATATCATGCTTTGGTACACATAACTACGTTTGCTCCAATATGCTTGCAACATTGTGATAACTTGAAATGTGCCTCATATAAACAAGTGATAAATAACAAGTGTGTGTTTAAAGCTAAATTTATTCATTCTCCCCTGCCATCACAAGTTCTCACCACTATGCTTGCTCTAATTTCTATTAACAAGTAGTATTAAAATTTCTTGACACGTGTTGTCTTAAGAATAACAAGTGGTTTTGATTGGAATTCCCCACATGCTTTCTCTTAAGGAAAATATATTTCTTATATATATCTTAGGGGAGAATTTCTTGAAAAATTATTTTTGAAAGGGGGAGCTCAAGATGTCATAGTATGTCATATACCTAAGCTTCTAATTGGTTAATTTCATCATATGCTTCTATGAGATAACCATATACCATGACATTGCTTTGTTGAATATGCATACTACATG
>QANU01110193.1:0-33227 GCA_003254905.1 Nissolia schottii
CGTTGTGCCAGGTTAACTTTTACCCTTACTTTTACCTTTGCAAATAGTTCTTATGCGAAAATAGGGACCAATTTGAAAATTATTCTTTTACAGTACCAGTTTGTAAATTAGGGGCCGTGCGTGATTTAGAGAACGTATAACAACAATCGCTACAGTCTAAAGGTAACTGAAGCAGAACATAAAGAGTATATGTGCATACATAAATAAATACAACCAAGGTCCCACATCAGTACACATTATCATAATAATAAATATGTACACAAAATGGATCTAAGTCCTGATACATATTACAAAACATATATTCTCTAAAACATATACATTCATCGTGTCAGCATCGTCCCTGTATCTTGACCTCCACCAACTGTCAGTGCAGCCACCTCGTATACCTGCTGGATCCATAACCGAGTGGGGGTGAGAACTCTTAGTCCTCAGTGGGGTTCCTTAGCACTAACTACTGTTCATTTACTCGGGTATCCTCCAGGCCGCTCAGGAGATCTCTAAGTGATCATACATACTAAAACCCTACTGATTATTATCTTGGCCTAGGATCCTGAACAACTTTATCTATGTTACTACGTGATCAGGGAACTAGTCTTGCTTATCTATGTTATCGCGCTTTCTACCCCTAACCATCGTGACATAACCACGTAAACATGTATGCTACCAGACACAACTGTTCATCACGCATATGTTGCGCAGAATCATTACACCATGCTTGCCAGGCACGGGATAGTTCATCATGCACACTTTGGGCATGGTATCAATGCAAGCGTTGTTCATCATGCCGATGGGGCACGGTATCAATGCATGAAATCATATCATTCATCATAACCATATCGTTTACCATATTTCTTTTCACCTGTGTCCCAGTACTCCCTCGTACACCTCAGGACCGTCGTCCCCATGGTGGTGTATGACCTGCCTTCTCTGTCTGTTTCCCGGGCAAACATGACTCCACCCCCTTCCCGGGTGGCGAGGGGCCGCCCTCTTGGCTAAGCTGGAAGCGGACCATAACATACACGTATTCATCACATCATAATCCATTCATTATTCTATCACATGTCATGCGTCTCATCATTATTTTCTCTCGTATGCACATTTATCTTTTCTCATCATGCTCTTGTTCCTACATTTCCTTCTCAACTTTCATATTAATTTTTATTCATTTAACCACAATCCTCTAGTGATCTATCCTCATGATGCTTGATTTACCAAAACCCATAATCACATAATCACACCGTTCATCAACAGTTATATCTAATCACATCATACATCAACAACTATAATCCTATGCAATGATCTAAGTTTCTATACTGGTTGGAACATACAGAAAAGTTAAAATCTCAAGTGCTTCAGATTCATTCGAATGCCTAGAGGTGCATTCGAATGAAACCCTGCGAGTTCTCTCATTCGACTGAAAGCTCATTTCATTCGATTGAAAGCCGAAAAATTCTTTCATTCGAATACAACCTTCCTTCATTCGAATCCCTGGGGATTTCATTCGAATCCCACAGTAAAAATCGCCAGTTTTGTCAAAATTCTCCGAGGCTTCGCTGTAACTTTCCAAAACAGTGTTTTTCTGGGTTCCAATCAGTACAGCTAAATTTTTCTAACCTCAAAATTACTCAAAACTACCCTCACAATTTACTCTCCATATTTTTCACATAANATATTTTTCACATAACGTTTGCTAAATCCAATACATGAAAATACACAGATAAAATCACAGAGAAATCCACATAGACAGTGGGCTTAGGATTACCCACTTTCCAGGCGCGCTTGGAAGTTGCTAGCAACGACTCTCGAGAGCTTTAGGATGATCCTACTATTTTTCCTGAGTCCGATGGAGTAATCGTCGCGCGCACACTCAGACAGAGTAACAGCACAGCAGATGAAAACTTAAGAAAATGGCACTGAGGCCGTGAGTTCATATATATAGGCACAGGGGTGCCTTAGCTTCGTGAAGAAGCTATTGCTTTCTTTTCCTTTTCTTTTTCATTTCTTTTCCCTTTTTTTTCAAAATTATCCTTTTAAGTTTATTTACCTTTTTGCCCTTCCTTTAATTTTTATTTCCCTTTATATCCTAACTTTGTTTTTCCCTTTCGCCCTTCACCTTTTTAATTATTTCCCTGTATGTCCTTTCTTTAATTTTTTTTCCTTTATTTTGCTGTTACTAACACGGGAATAAATTTCTAAACCAGGTCAATTTATTTCGCGATCATGTTTGATCGCGTTTTGTTGTTTTTCGGTCGTGTTCGGATGTTCTAAAAATATTGTGAGCACGTATCCGCGATCTACTAATTTCTTGGATCATAGAGGTATGTCCGGTTAAGGTATTCGTGAATTTATTACCCGGAGGAAATTTTCACAGATACCTTAAGTGTCTACAGAAATTCCGATTTTTGTCAAAATTTGGCACGGACCTCGTGGCACTCCGCGAGATCAAGAAACAATTACTTGACTGGCGTTTGAAAGCAATTAATGTTCTAAATTATTTTTCCAGTCCAAATAATCGCATCTAATGTGCTTCTAATTTAACCAAAAATTGGGATTTTCGCGAAATTCCCGTAAGGAGAAAATTCGGGATGTTACAGTATGTATATATATATATATATATATATATATATATCCAAGTGTGTAATAGTTTCTTGGACCCATATGAATGAATGTACATTATGTTGTTTTGTATGATTATCTGTTATGACAATAAACACCTAAGTCTCTTAGACTTTATCGCTTGTGTATATATATTTGTCTTCCTGGATACGCGTGGCTCGTATTTTATGTTTTATTAAGAAAAGAAAAAGTTTTAAATTGGTCCATATTTTTCGTAAAAGAGTATTTTCAAAGTAGGACTAAAGGTATTCCAACCAAAGCAGATAACAAACTAGTGAGCATTCCTTACGACTTAAGCATAAGTAGCTGCCTAGGGTGTTACATGTGGCACGTTAACCGCCATGTCACCCCCTTCCACGTAGGCAAGCGGGACACATGAACCCCCAACTTAGTCCCTGTCAATTTCGATTTCAGTCAACTTAGTCTCTCCCAAATTTTTTTGAGCCAATTTCGTCATTCCCAATTCATAAATTGGTCTTGTTAGTCCTTCCGTCCCCTTGACTAACAGTGGCTACTGACGTGGTGGTTAGCATGCCATGTCACTCCGTTAACCGTCGCGTCATCTCCTTCCATGTAGACATCCTTCCGCGTGTGAAGCTAACACCTTAACCATGCATTAGGATACTAGTATTATTGTTATATGATGTTGCATATATTTTATACCTGAACGATGTTACTAATAAATGACTCAAAAATTCAAAATTTTGCCACTAGCAAGCAAGCAAGCGTCTTTATAAAAAAATGGCACAAATAAAAATTTTAATAGTCTTATTAGATTTATGTTAAGCCTATTAAACTTTTAATAGCTCCATTAACAATCACGTCACCCCCTTCCACGTAGACATCCTTCCATGTGTAAGGTCGACACCTTAACCATGTGCCTTATTAGATTTATGTGAAGCCTATTAAAATCTTAATAGTTTTGTTAACCGTCACATCACCCCTTTCCACATAGGCATGTGTGAGGCTGACACCTTAACCACTAGGCTACTAGTTGTATTATTATATGATGCTGCATATATTTTATACCTAAAAGGTGTTACTAATAAATGGCTCAAAAAATTCAATAGTTAACGGAGTGTGGCACGTTAATCATGACGTCAATAACCACCGTTAGTTAAGCGGATAAAAGGACTAACAAGGCTGATTTTTTGAATTGAGAGGGACGAAATTGGAAAAAAAATTTGGGAAGGACTAAGTTGATAAAAATTGAAATTGAGAGGGACTAAGTTGGGTTTCATGTGTCTTCCTTACCTACGTGGAAGGGGGTGATGTGGCGATTAATGTGTCACATCGTTCCGTTAATCGCCATGTCATCAATCACCGTTAGTGAAACGAAAGAACTAAAGTGTCCGATTTTCTGAATTGAAATAGATGAAATTGTCCAAAAAAATTTGGGAGGTACGAAGTTGACTGAAATCAAAATTCAAAGGGACTAAGTTAGGATTTTTTCCTTTTTTTAAAAATATATACAGAGGAACTCATGCGTTGCACGTGTGTGTGGACATGAGACATCCTTCTTCTTCCTCGAGCACAAGCTAGCCAACGCCGCCAAGGAGACTTCTTCTCCATTCTTTTGTGCTGCCGCTGGACGCATGACAGAATGCTACCGTCACCACTCAGCCAGCGACGAACGCTGGAATGCCGCACGTAGCAGCCACTCTCGAGCCCCTTCAACCACTAGTCAACACGGAAGCAACTCCTCCCTCGTGCCGCTGGATTCTTTTGTGCCGCCACCATGGAGGTTTCACCTCCTGGTTCCTTGTGCTGACACCAGCGAGAGCGCGCATTGGCAGCGATGTACGCCAGCGGACCTGCAGCACCCATCACGCTGCAGCGACGTACGTACCTTTCTCCAAACTCCACTTTTCGGGTGTCACAGCAGCAACCCCAGAGGCTGCCGCCGTATCTCGTCGCAGGTGACCAACGCCTCCAGATCCACACGCAGCGACCAGTTCATCGCTGGTCTTCTTCCTCGAGTCCTGAGGCAGCGACGAACGCTGCCTGCAGCAACGGAGGACACGCCGCCATCTGCAGCGATACCGTGATGCTGATGCCGTCGCACAAAGGACTGCCGGCAGCCACGGTGAAAAGAAGGAGAACAGTGGGAGGGGGTACTCGAAACAATAACTGATTCTTTGTAATGTTGCTTGGAGCAAATGAGACACTGATTCATGTAATCACCATACAAAAAACTCAGTTCATACTCTGAAAAAAAAACGTGAGTGGGAGGAGAATAAAAATCAAACAAATTCAGATCTGATAATCTCTAATATTGGCCCCAATTGGGAAAAACAAATTTTCTCCAACATCAAAGGGAAACGTTTTCTGATTTCAAGACAAACGTTCTGAGCAAAAACAATTCTGGTCGAATAGAGTCAATTCCAAGAGAAAAAAATCCGAAACATATTCAGATTTAATTTTTAAAATCCATAATTCAAATCCCGATTGAAAACAAATTTCAGTGAGAAATAAGGAAAACTAAAATTCAGATCTTGTTCTAGATTTACATAAAATTAATTGAACTATGAACAAATTGAAAATCAACCTATTTGTTATGATACCAATGAAGGATATTATAATAGATAATAAGGAGACTTATTTGATTTCTCCTTAATGCGAAAGCTTGATTGAAACACAGATTGGTAGGATGCATCATAGTGTGTCCGATGGATCCCAAGTTTGGACAGCCTAAATCTCTGTCTCTTTCTGATTGTAGCAATTGTCACAGAAATTTGTCAGTATTAGGAAACCCTTAGGGGGCGTGTGGTTTGCGAAATCTTCTCATATTCCTAGGAATGTGGCCACGAGAATGCAACATTCTCATGTTTGGTTCAAGGTTTTAAAAAACATTTTTGGGCAACTTGTATTCCCGAAAATGAAAATTGCCTCATTTTCATTCCCACCTACCCTATGAAATTGTTGGATTCCCATGCGATTGGAACATTTTTTACACATGCAAAAGACCAAATTCCCCCCAAACCTCGTATCCTAGGTCAAAGCCACTTATTGGTCGACCACCGCCAGCCGGCAACAGACCACCGCCAGACCACAACTGCTGAACGACGACGGACTACCACTACAAGAAATTACACTATTTTCGTCAGAATTTTCCGTCGGTATTGAGGCAGTTACCGTCGGTACATTGTGTTTCCGACGGAGTTAACGTCGGGCATCGGGCCGCCAGTAAAAGGTTCGACGGAAACCAATTTTGCGTTGGAGGATGGAATCCAACGGTAAATTGAATCGAATTTCCGTCAGAACAATCCTACCCTAATAATAATAGTATTTTCTGCAAATATTACCGTCACCTAGAACCAACGCTAATATTCCGTCGGTTAGTATTTACATTGTCGTCGATAATCGTGCTCCATTATACCGTCGGCTATAGCCGACGGTAATTGGCAAATATTAAAAAAAAAATTCATTGCCTTTATTTTTGAATGATTGTTATTTATTTGAGTAACAATATTGATGTAAATAATATGATAATTTTATAATTAAATAAATAATTAAATAATATGTAATATACGATTACATTGATAGTGAGAGTTACAACAGATTAATGCATGTATCTCCATTAGCAAAAATAACAAATAAATTCACAAAGTAGCACTTCCCATATATATATATATATATATATATATATACACACACTTGCGTGTTTAGATTAATTACATAGTTAAAGAAGGAAATAATATACACAATATATTCAAAATTAAAGTACAATATATTCAGTCATCCACAGAGCCTTCATCCTCTACGTCATCCTCAGAATCATCCACATCCACGTCCACATACACATTCCTATCTACGTGTACGTTCACGTGCACGTTCCCATCCACGTTGACGTCCATGTGCACGTTCCCATCCACGTTGATGCCCACGTGCACGTTCCCCACGTTCACATCCAAGTGGACGTTCACGTCCTCGTCCTCGTCCTCGTACCCGTCCCAGAAAGGGGAGTCGTAGTCAGGCTCATTCCAAAAGGGGGAGTCATAGTCAGGCTCGTCGGACTCGGGTGGGGTTGTTACGGGTTCGTCGTCTTCAATGACGATAGGAGCAGAAGGATGATCGCCCAAAACCATATGAAGCTACGCTATAGAAACTTAAGTTCACAATGTATTATCAGAAAGTAATTACAAGCTACACTAGTTATACAGTTAAGCTGACAAATATATACATACACCTAAGTTCAAATCTCCTATGATCATCAACCTCACAACAATTCTAATTCCTCAACTAGTGGCAGACAATTCCAATCACACACAAGTACACAAACACACAAACCCACAACCTCACACACAAACACACAAACACACAGAACCACACCCACAGAACCACAAACAAATACACAAACACACAAACACAAACACACAACACACATCAGCCGCGCACACAAACACACCCACACAACACACATCAGCTAGCTAGGTACGCACTCAAACACACATAGTGTCAATCCCAAATCACAACACACACGTTAAACAGAGAAAGCAGAGATAGTGTAAGAGAAGCTGGTCGGCCTGTAGTTGCGGAGTGGAAGTGGTGGCGCAGTAGTGACGAGCGCGGTGGAGAGGAGAGGATGGCGCGGCAGTGGCGAGGGCGTGGGCACAGCAGTGCGACGGCGAGAGCGAGGGCGAGGACGGTGGAGAAGAGAGGACGGTGGAGAGGAGAGGATGGGCAGAGAGAAAGAAGATGAAATGAGGAGAATAGAAAGGAAAGCTGGTTAAGTAATCTGGCCGATGTATTACCGTCAGAGATCACCGACAGAAATAACTGCCAGTAAATATCGAATTTAAAACGCAGCGTTTAATTAAAACATTTACTGTCGGTTAGCTATAGAGACTGACGGTAACCAAATAATTTTGGCGCCAAGTGAAATTTCGAAGTCATTACCGTCGGGACGGTCCACCGACGGTAACGCCTCACTAGTTGCCGTCGGACTATACCGACGGTAACGCACACATTATTTTTGCTAAGCCCTGATGACACTTTAATTGAGCGATTGATAAAGGCCAAGACCAACATGGTTGTAATCAAGTTGGGAAAACAATAATATGATAATCCCCAACACCTGATTACAACCACCTTGACCTTGGCCTTTATCACTCTCCCAATTAACATGGCACCAGTAATAAGCTCAGTAAAAATTAGATAATAATTAAATAATCAGCCAGTTAATGAATGACAAAGTCCAAGATGATGGTAGTCATCCCTATTCCCCCAACGGGACAGCTGATAATTACCATCATCTTGGACTTCGCATCCATTAGATGGCTCAGTTTACGCAACGGCGGCAGACTGATAACCAAATTAAACTAATATCACGTCCACGACGACAAAAGCATCGCACGACGGATAATAAAAAGGAGAATCGATGAGAGAAGAGAAGAGAATAGAAAATATGGTGCAATTTAGAATGATGGGGGAGGGGGATTTATATTATTCGGCTAACGAGTTACCGTCGGATATATCCGACGGTATTGTTCTCGAAACGGTGCGACGATTAATGAGAATGTTGAACGTATTGAAAACGGCCGAGCGTGGGGAAGAGGCGTTGAATGCCCAAGGCACTTACCGTTGGTAGTTACCGCCGCTATAACCTCTGACATCTTTACCGTCGGTATGAGCCGACGGTTATGTTCTCAGAACCGGCTCCGTCACGGCGATTAATGGGTATGTTAAACGGCCGAGCGTTGGGAAGAGGCGTCGGTTGAATTCACGAGGCATTTACCGTCGGCTATTACCGCCGCTATTATCTGATATAATTGCCGTCGAATATCCCCGCCAGTAACAATTGCACCAATAAATTATTGATAACACGTGTCTTTTTTCTATTAGGTGTAATTTTGCGTCGGTTATTCCTGTCGGAAATCCCATTACCGCCATAACCCGCTAAAAAGTTACCGTCGGTATTTGCGTCGGGTAGACTATCCCTTGGTAATAGCACGCCTTTTTCACCGGTCGACCGGTTACCGTCGGCTATTTTGTTTTTTTCGACGGTAATACCGTCGGTTCGTGTCCGACGGTAATATCTCGATGGTAATAGCCATTTTTGTTGTAGTGTACCGGTGGACAACGACAGACCATTGTTGCCCGGCAACGGATGTAACATCCCGATTTTCCCCCTTACAAGGATTTCATAAAATAAATAGATATATAAGTAATATAAGTGTATTACAGTTGCAAATCCCAATTTTATTCCCTAAAAGCACCAAATAAGGCGATAGTCCGTAATTTCGCGAAAATTCGCAGACACCGGATTTATCGCCTTTCGCCACCAGAACTTAATCGTACATCAAAGGTATCTGTAAAGAACATTCTTATGGAAATAAATTTCCAAATACCTTTGATGAACCTAAAATTCCTCACTAGAACCATTAAGAGATCACGACGGCAGGATCAGAATATTTTTTGGACAGCCGTATGCAAAGTACTTGGACAACGTAAGACAAAACACAATCAAACCGGACTGGAAAGTGGGCCCCATGGCCAAGGCAATCTGCCCTCTCTCACATTTTCTCTCTCCCCATTTGGACCAAGTCTTTGGTCAAAAAGTCAAAGGATGACAAAGCATCCTTATCCTTGGATTTGTATTTTATTTTTCCTTTTTCTTTTCAAATTTAATTTTGTGGCCACAAATGGCCAAGACCACGGCCTTGAGGGCTATAAATAGCCCTTCATGGCACTTCATTTTCTCACTTTTTCATCTCTTAAGTTTCAGCTCAAATTCTTCCGTTTAGAAACTCTGCCGTTACGCTGCCGGAAAACCAAGAAACTAGTTAGGGAAGCTACACACTCTTGGAAACCTTACCTCACCCTCCTAACCATCCTCAAGACTCTAAGAAAGTGGGTAAACCTAAGCTTGCTCACCTCCTTGGTGGCTTCTATGTGATTGTGTTTGCTTATATGCTTTTATTATGTATTATGTTAGAGATGCTAGGTTATGGATATATGGATGGTTTTGATGTGTTCTGTGAGCTGAATATTGTTGTATTGTGGTTGTTGGAACTTGTGGAGAAGCCTTAAGAAGTGGGCATGGGAACGGTGGATAGAAAAGCAAAAGAACAAAGGAGGCACCCTTGGTCACGCCCAGGGCGCTGAGCGGCCTCTAGGGACAGCTTAGTGGCCTAGGGCTTAAGCCTTAAAGGAAAATATTTTTGAAACTGATCTGTGACTAGGGTAGCTCCAGGGACCGCTGAGCGGCCTGAGTAGGACTGCTGAGCGACCTGAAGAATGAGTGTAGGGATGATTTGGAAATACAATTCTGTGATGGTATGGCCCTAGGGGAACGCTGAGTGGCCTGAACCCTAGCCCATGCAACCCTAGACTTGGTTTGCCAAGTGACCTAAGAAGGCCTAAAGGTGCTGAGCGGCCAAGTTAGACCGTTGAGCGGCCTGGGAAGCCTTAGGCCCCTAAGCTAACCATAGCTAAGGGCTGAGTAATCAGAGCAGTTCTTGGGGGCCCGTACATTCCAACAAGAATTAACTGATGCTAAGTATGTGTAACAGTAACGATGAGTATGTCTTATGTTGAAATGCATCATGAGGACTCGGTCATCAGTAAGCCTTTAGGACGACTGTAGATAACTAGCAATGAATCACCTAATGTTTAAAGATCATAACTGAACCCTAGGGAACAAGTGATGTCTTAAGAAGGTTCCGACCACAGAGGGTTCGATGTACCTTAAAGAAAGTACGTAGTTATATAATAGGAAATCCCCTCTCTTGGCACGTCCAACGGACAAGCCCTTCACCAGTCCGGCAAACTGGATTGGTCAAAGATAAGCGAAGGCCAAGGCCTGATTACACGTCAAAGAAAAGATGAACCCAGGCCTAGGCTTGATTTTTAAAGAAAAGATGAACCTAGGCCCAGGCCTGATTTTTAAAGAAAAGATGAACCCAGGCCCAGGCCTTATTTTTATAAAGACTAGCCCAGGTCGGACCAGAACAAAGGTAGGCCAAGGACTGACCTAGTAAGGGTCCCCACAGAATAAGTAATGAATGGTCGAGTCCAAGGGCCGACCCCAGAATGATCCAGTATAGTTGAGTCCAAAGGTCAACCCACGAGTCCACGCTAGGTCGAGTCGAAGGTCTAACCCCTGGCCATCCCAGTAATTGGATGGTACTTCCTATCGTTGTGCGATTAATTGGTGACATAGTGCATCCGTGGTTAACTACCACTCAGGTTAAGCGCTGCCTGGTCGATAGGATAACGAACCAAAAGTAGGTTGTAGTTGGATGGCCACAACTACAAGGATGAAAGGACTACAGTAACAAGAAGGATGCAGCCCCAGGGCGCGTAAGAAAATTGTGGATCCCCTCATGCATAAGTTATGAGATGTATGTATATATGTATGTATGTGTGTGTGTGTAAGTATATATGTAAGTATATAAGTATGTATACACACGTACACGTTGGGCCTTGTCAAGTGAAACAACATCACGAGACCGCCCCGCCAAGTACAAGTTACGAGGGTGTGTGATCCCAGGACACGATAACCAGACGGTCAGAACTAACAAGCACGAGAACCTATAATTAGGAAAGCAAGATTAGATCACCCAGTCACCTAGTAACGTAGGTAAAGCTGCTCAGGACTAGAATGGCTAATAACAATCAGTAGGCATGTTAGTATACGTGTACACATAGAGATCCCCTGAGCGGCCTGGAGCATAACCGAACAAAATGCTAGACCCCAATGCTCAACGTTTTCCCACTGAGAATGCATCATTCTCACCCCTACTCATTTTCGACTCCAGGATCTTATGAAGAGGACTATGCCGAACCGCAGGAAGAGCTGTAAAGGGCGACAACGTGAGGTGAACCCCCAAAAGAATGGTTCAAGCAGGAAGTGTTGCAAGGGCTAAGTGAGATGTGTCCAGTTAGCCCTTATGATTTTGCAAACATATATTGTATTTTGACAGACTTGTTGACTGTATACTACTTATTGTAACACATATGTGACTTTCTGTAACTATATGTGATGGACCATATGCTTGCTTGCCTGTCTGTTGGTTGATGCGTGATTGATAACGGTTACACTTAAAGGCTTTATCGCTTGTATTACAGGTTCTAAACCAACGCATGACTCATATCTTATGAAATAAACTATGAAGAGAAAAGTTTAAAATCGGTCCATATTTTCTTGAGTAAGTATTTGGAAAGATAATTACGGACTATAAGTATTCTCACCAAGTAATAAACAACCTAGTGAGCATTGTGTATGACTTAAGCGTAAGCAGTTAGTTAAGGTGTTTTAGGTGGCGTACGCTGAGCTATCGTAGGACTGCTAACTGCCGGCTGGGGCATTACTTGAGTCGATAGGATTGTCAGGAAACCACCTCTAGTTTAGTCCAGGAGTCCTGTATTTATAGAGTTTCAGGGCTCTCCTATTCTGATAATCGTTCTTCCCCCAACCGTTGATAGCTACCACTTTCGATCGTCATGGTCCACACAATACGGACTAGTTACGCTTGCATGTGTGGCACGACATGCAGCGGTTATCTCCATCGTGCTCCTTAGCAGTTGTGCCATCTTCTGAAAGTGGGAAGTTATTTTCCTCTAGTGGCCACGTCAGATTGGAGGTTATTGATCGTGCTCAAATTTGTTAATCATTCCCTCCATAAAACTAGCTTAATACCACGATTTTCTACTAAGTCTTGAATTCTATCGCGAGATCAGCCCAACTCGAGGCTACAATCATGAAGTGACCGTGACAATTCTTAGATGAATTGTCATCTTTGCGACAGTTTTACCTTGGTCATCGAACTATAGTGTCGACACCTTAGTTAATTGGTGATACTTAAGTCACTAAGACTTTTATCATTCTTTGATTTTTTAGTCGTGACAAGTGCTCCCTCGCGACCACTCTCTTAGCTATCCTTTAGCAATTTCTATCGTCGAATAACAATTGTCGCGATAACCCTTCTGTTGCGACCCATTCTCTAGCAAGCCTTGGCGATTATCTCTACTGCCCCTGGCTGCTCAGCTTCGCGTCGCCAATGTACCTGCCATCTGCGTCGCCAACATTACTCTTAGTTATAATTCGTTTCTCATTATGCTACGAATTTTGGCGACCTAACAGGATTTTCTTGTGAACTAGTTTGCTGCAAGTTTTCTTGGTAATTCTCTTTGATGTGGATTTAGTTGTGAGTTTGCTTTGCAACGGATTTAGCCATAAACTTTTTTGCTGCGAATTCAATTGCAAGTTTGCTTTGTTGAAAATTTTCTCGTGAATAGTTTACTGCGAATTTAGCTACACATTTTCTTTGCTGCAAATTTACATTGATGTTGCCGCCACCACCACCATCATCATCATTATTATTATTATCATTATTATTATTATTATTATTTATTAAGAGTGTAAAAAATTATATTAATTATATTATAATTCAACTATTTGTCCCCTTTTTTTATACTCATGTCCTCTTTTTTTTTCCTCAAATTTTAGAACCTATTCCCTAAAACTAATTAAGTCATAGTTTCTTATTTTCCTCCATTTTTTTAACTCCCTTTATTGTAATGTACATTATAATTAAATAAAAAAATAGAAACTAAAAAAAGTTATAAATTGTTGCAAAAGTTAGAGGACACACACACACACACACATATATAACTTATGAGAGGAAAAAAAAAAAAGGAAGCAAAGACAGGGAATTGGATAGAAAAGGTGGCATCGAATTGAAATTGTGGTGGCAGCAATGGAGATTATGTTGAGTTTAGGAGGGATTAATGTGTAAGAACAAGGATGGTGTTGTAATTTGATAAATAATGAGTACTTTATTCGGAGGGAGTAGCAATAGAGGGAAAAAATATGTTTGGTTGCACTCAACTTGGAGGGTGTTTTTGTTAACAAGATATGTAGAACAAAATTGGCGAAGTGAATAATGAACAAGAGAGAGAGGGAGAGAGAGATTTGTGCTTCCCACCCTTTAATATTACTTAAGCATGTTTGTCATAACATACTATAGATTAATGATACTGCAAACCACTTACCAACTATGGGTTTCATATTTAGTCATGTTCTTAAGAGGCTTATCGGCACTTAATATATGTGATTTTGTGGAATTATTTTAAGGTCAGTTTGAACTTTCCTTTCGCTAAATCTTCATAAATGGTAGCACAACTTGCATCACAACGCAAGTCCCACATCGAACAACAAAAGGAAGCGAAACAAACATTTTAGTTATAAAAGAAAGAGTGTTGTGAGTCAAATAACTCATTATTGAGGTTTAAAACTTAAAAGGCCCACAATTAAAAGAATCCATAAAATTTTGATCGAATTGTTCATTGGTCTAGTGCAATCTGTTAAATCGGTTCACTTGTTTCTTTATTGGTTTGTTGATTATTGAATATTAAAGAATTGGATAGTTGAGGAATTATTTGGAAAATTTTTGCCACGTTACTTGCAAAATTTGCTGTGGATTAAAAAAAGCTACAAATTTTGCTATGACATGTACATGTAGAATTTGTTGCAAAATTTACCTGCAAAATTCACAGTGAATTCTACTTGAAAAATATGTTGCGAAATTTACCTGCAGAATTTGCTGCAAAATCTACCTTCAAACTTTCATGCAAAAAAACTCATATCAAAATTCGCAGCAAAATTCTTCCCAAACACCTAACTAGCCACCAAAACTATCTACTAAATTTTGCAATTTCCTACGAAAAAATCTGCAAGTAATTACCTGCAAATTTTGAAATTCGCAACTACCAGTTACCTACTACCTTTTTACCTGTGAATTCCATTCCGCAGGAAACATCACCTGTGAATTTTAAGGCAAAATTCACAACAAAATTTGTAGGTAATGAGCAATTTTTTTTGTAGTGTGGTATATATCAATAGATAATATATTTATTGCTTATTTTACTGAAAAGGCACTCAATTAACTGACATCATGTTCAAAAGATACTCTGGTTACTTATTAGGCAAGCTGCCCAAGCATTATGAGGCATGCGGTAGACGGAATGTTTTAAAATTCTTGGTAATTTTAAGATGGGGCATAAAATTTTTATGTTTGGTAAAAGTTAGGAAACATATATACATAGGATGGAAAAAGTTGTATTCTTAGGATGGAAAAAATCCTCCATTTTAAACTCATCTCTCACGTGGGAATATAAGATTTCCATGGTAAGGGAATGTTATGAAAATTTTAAAATGTCTAAATTACCCTTACTCTTAAATATCAATCTATTTTATCATTTTTAAAACTCATCTTTCAAAAATATAATTTTTTTGAAAAGTATTTTTTCCAAAATCTATTTCTTTTCAAAAAAAATAATTTTTTTCAAAAAACCATTCTTTTCCTACATTTTTTTCCCATCAATATATTTTCCAAAATAAAAAAAAGATTATCTTTTTTTAATTTTTCTTTAAATGTATTTTCTAAATAAGAGTTCGCCATGTCTAATGGTTAGATTTTGAGTTAGAATTGTTAGGAGTATTTTTAAAACAATACACAATATCTCTAAGAATGCTAATGTCTACCAGACATATGAATATTCATACCCATATATATTTTACAAAGATCCCTAAAATTTCAATCCATCGACCAAACACTTAAAATGTTATACCTAAGTATACTATTCTTAGAAATAACATGTCTGAGATGTAACACCCCTACTTTCAGCTTACGCTATACCCGTAACACTGATTATAGGGTTGTTATCTGCTTGGTTGGGGTTACTTCTAGCCCCTACTTTTAACTCGAAAAATATCTCTTACTCAAAAATATGGACCGTTTTGAAATTTTTCTCAATTCTTTACTAATTTATAAATTAAGAGCCATATGCTTCAATGAATTATACATGGATACAAGCGATAGAGTCTTATCAAACTTAAGCGTTACTATCCTAAGAGATAGTTCTCCTGAATATTCTATAACATACATATATGTATACACAGTCAATTGGTCCAGCATACAACTTCAGAGTTGAGTAATATTATAATTTACATCTACCATACTTAGTCGCCAACGACCTGACTAGTCTGTGTAACTGTTACCCGATACACGTCACTAATCCCTGCTCTGCTTGCCTTTCAAACGGTAGCACTGGTTGCTCCTCTGCGACGTGTCGACTCAGGGGCCTCTGCTACAGTAGGGGTTCTTGTCCTCGTTCCAAGGTAAGTCCAGATCCTCGCAGCGTGCCTCGGGTTCCTGCCTAGAATCATAAGGAAGTGGGGGTGAGAACGTTGCGTCCTCAGTGGGGTCCTTCGGGGATTGCCTATTCGTTTTGCTTCAATTATGATTCCGCCACTCAGGAGGTCTCTAGGTGTCAAAACATACTAAAACCCCTACTAATTATTATCCGTTCTAGACCTGAGCAGCTTTATCTACGTTACTAGGTGATTATGGGGAAATCTAATCTTGCTTAACCAAGTTACTGAGTCTCGTGCTTTCTAGCCTATACCGTCAGGGCCTTGTGATACTGCATCACGTACCCACGTTCTTCTACTCAAGATGTCACCACGCGACGTTCGTTACACATAGACATACTTATATATACATATAGCATTCATCAAGTAAACGCATGATTGGGGAAAGGGTTCCCTTACGCGCCTTCGGCGGCATCCTTTATCGTTACTGGTAGCCGCGATCCCATGTAGTCTGTGGAGTCGTCATCCCTTTTGCAGCTACAACCCATGTAAATCATTCTGCTCTTAGAATGGTGGGGGTCTACCTCTAGGTGATAAACCAGGAGTCGGCTCGCCTGTGTCCATCCTTGTGTACACAGGGTGTTCTTTTCTTCTGTCCGGACCTCTCGTACAAAGAAGTTCATTTTGCACATCCGGACTTCTGGACCAAGATGTTCATTTGGCTTGTTCCTTCTTTCTCTGACCAAGATGTTCATTTGGCCTGTTCCTTCTTCATGCACAAAGGTGTTCATTTTGTACATCTTACCTGTCTTTTAACCATCATGACGTAAAAGCTCAAGCGTTCTTTTGTTTCCTTACTTTCTCTCTTGTCTCTTTTTCTTTCTCGTACTGGGTTGAAACCCGCGTTCAGACCAACGTCTGCGTATCATAGTCATAAACCAGTCCTTCTTGCTAGGCTGGGAAGGGGCTTGTCAGGTATGACGTGCCAAGAGAGGGGATTTCCTGATCATATAACTATGTCATATCTTCAGGCTACTCCGACCCTCTGTGGCCGGGGCCCGTCTTTAGACTTAACTGGTTCCCTAGGTCTATTCTTTATCATAGTACAATTAGGTGACTTTAACCTCTAGTTATCTACAGTCATCCTAAGCCCTACTGACGACCGATTCCTCATGATGCATTCTATTTATAAGTACAACATGTAGTCACATAATCATTTACTTCACTGTAAGTATCCTTTAAAGATTTGGTGCTGGGTTAGAGCGTGCGGGCTCATGAGAACTCCTCGGTTCAAAGTTACTCAGTAACATAGGATTCCTTAGGCCGCTGATAAGTGGATTTTGTATCCTATTTTATTATTCTATAATTGAACATTGTATACTAAAAATGTGTAATTTTAATGCTTAATTAATATCTTTTGCACATTATCCTCTTTCGTGAGAAATTGAGAAAAATGCAATTTTAAGCACTACTTTATCTTAGAATTTAATGTGTAGATTTCTTTTGTTTTTTTCTAGTTTTCTATTTTAATTGCAGAAAATAAATTATCAAGAGGATCATTGAAGATTTAAAGGAAATTTGATAAGATATAAATTTCAAAGAAGAGATTTGAAGAGAAGATTGAGACCAATAAATTTAAGATTAAATTCAAATTCAAAAAGATTTGGTAAAGATTTGCTGAGGATTTTTAACGCTGACTTTGCCACGGATTTTACGCCAGGATGGAGATTGAATCTTGATTTGACCTCAACTATAAAGTTGTAGATCTATCTCTTAGCTTTAATTAGAGATTTGAATCACCTCAATCCGATATCTGTAGCCAAAGTTATCGCAATTTTACTAACTACGGTGCTGAAAGTGTGGGATTTACTCCCACTTTAGGCCAATCCTCTACAAATAGATATCCTCTCTCAACAACTTGGAAAAAACTTCATACTCAGCCTCCACTTTTATTTTCTGCACTTTTCTCTTTTATTTTATGCACTTTATGTTTATGCTAGTAGTGCTTAGTTATTAGTTATCCAAGGATTGTTGGAGCGCTCGCATTGACAATGCAAGCTCCCAACTATTTGTGAATTTCTTACGTTATTGCATTCAGGTTTTGTTACTTTAATTTTCTATTATTTTCCACTCTCTCATTCTATTTATTTATTATGATTTTTTATCCTCCACCCATGGAGGAGTAGTTTCTTAATATCTTGCATGCGGTAACTCTAGATTAGGATTAATTCGATGTCTTGTGCTTAATGTTTATTCATGATTTGTTCCGCCTGTGATTAATAATATAGCGATTGCATGTTATTGGTTAGGGTTAATGATAGGTTGATAGATCTTGACGATTGTAGGATTTATTGATTTAGGATTTGGAAACTTTTGGGGGGAACTAATTAGATTTAATTAGGTTGTGCAATTGGGACGCAATTGATATGGGTTTTAAATGTTGAGATCTTAGTTTTAATTCCTGTATTAATAAATGCTTAGGGAGTTGACGATCATACTCTCTTAAGTGAATTGCGTATTAGTTAGAGATTTTAACTAATAAACAACATCCCCTCTTATGGATAATTAATTAGGAATTAATGACAATTAATCCTTGATCTAGAAAAACCGTATGGAGGATTTGCTTTTTTATCATTGTCAACTTACTTTCATTTTGCTTTCTTTTTATTTATATTCATTACTCCAAACCCCCTTTTAATTGTAATTATAATTGGCTTGGAAATTGCTTCCTTAGAGATGACCTAGGTTAGCCCCTGTACTACGTTTTTAGGGTTTTCTTAGTTTTATAAATTATTATTTAATCGCGCACTGAAATTAACGACATTTTGGTGTGTGTCAGCCGCTTAGCACCTTGGCTAGGTCGCTTAATGCCCATGAGGGACTCCTGCCATCCTTGTGCCAAACCTTTCTCAAGGGTTCAGGTCAGACCGCTCAGTGCCTGGGCTAGGCCGCTCATCGCACAGACCAAAAGACAAGCTCAGTGGGTCAACTTAGGGTCAAGCCGCTCATCGTACCAAGGTGGCCGCTCAGCGGGCCTGTGTAGCCGCTCAGCGTCTCGTTCTGTGCTAGGCTGCTCAGCGGGCCTGTGGGGCCGCTGACACACACGAAAACGTCGTTAATTTCAATGTGCGATCAAATAATAATTTATAAAACTAAAATTAATCCCAAAAACGTAGTAAAGGGGGCTAAACTATGTCGTCTCTCAATGAAGCAATTAGAACCAATTAAAAGTTACACTAATTGGGGGTTGAATTGATTGAATTTAAAATAAAAGAAAATTAAAACAAATAAATAAACAATGATAAAAGGCAATATCCTGCATACGGCATTTCTAGATCAAGGATTAATTGTCATTGGTTCCTAATTAATTATTCATAAGGGGATATTGTTTATTAGTTGAAATCTCTAACTAATACGCAATTCACTTAAGAGACTACGATCGTCAATCCCCTAAGAATTTATTAATATAGGAATTAAAACTAAGATCTTGTGTCCCAATTGCACAACCTAATTAAATCTAATTAGTTTCCCAAAAAGTTCCCAAATCCTAAATCAATAAATCCTGCAATCATCAAGATCTATCAACCTAGAATTAACCCTAACCAATAACATGCAATCGCTATATTATTAATCACAGGCGGAACAAATCATGAATAAGCATTAAGCACAAGACCTTGAATTAATCATAATCTAGAGTTACCGCATGCAATATGCTAAGAAACTACCCCTCCATGGATGGAGGATAAAGGCTCATAATAAAATAACATAAGAAGAAGAGTAGAAAGTAACGGAGAATTAAAATAAGAAAACCTGAATAAAAGAACAAAAGCAATTCGCAAATAGTTGGGAGCTTGCGTTGTCAATGCAAGCGCTCCAACAATCATTGAAGAGCTAAGAACTAAGTACTACTAACATAAACCTAAAGTGCGATAAAATAAAAGGAAAAGTGCAGAAAATAAAAGTGGAGGCTGAGTATCAAGTTTTTTTTTCTAATTGTTGAGAGAGGATTTCTATTTTTATAGAGGATTGGCACAAAGTGGGAGTAAATCCCGCACTTTCAGCACAACAGTTAGTAAAATCGCGATAACTTTGTCTACAAATATCGGATTTAGGTGATTCAAATATCCAATTAAAGCTAATAGATAGATCTACAACTTTGTAGTTGACATCAAATCGAGATTCAATCTCCATCTAGGTGCAAAATCCGTGGCAAAGTCAGCACTAAAAATCATCAACAAATCTTTGACCAAATCTTTTGGAATTTGAATTCAATCTTGCATTTATTGGTCCAAATCTTTTCTTTAAAATTTATATCTTATCAACTCTCCTTCAAATCTTCAATGATCCTCTTGACAATTTATTTTCTGCAATAAAAATAGAAAACTAAAAAAGAACAAAAGAAATCTACACATTAAATTCTAAGATAAAAAATAGTGCTTTAAATTGCGTTTTTCTAAATTTCTTACAAAAGAGGATAATGTGCAAAACATATTAATTAAGCATTAAAACCACACATTTTTAGTATGCAATATTAAATTATAGAATAATAAAATAGGGTACAAAATACACCTATCAGCCGCTCATCGACGCAAGTCACAGCGTCAAAATTAAAACCTTTCTTAATGCTTACTGATGCTCCCTACACAGTTCCAACCAGCACAGTTGTATTTTCCTGTCCTCAAAATTTCTAAAAACCGTTAACACATCATTATTAGCATATTTTTCTCAGAACATTTCTAATTTTTCCTACTCAAAAATACATGCATAAACATACAGAGAAAACCCACATAGACCGGGATGATCGGACTACCCGCCTCCAAATCCAGTTTAAAAATGGTAGAAGTGAAGAGAAAAATCCCTTAAGCACTTCCATGACGATCCTGCTCCGGCAGCATAACAGCAGTGCACGAATGACACAAACCAAAGAAAGAAAACGAACAGGGGGAAGCAAAGAAAAGAAACGAAGTGCAATTGGCATCAGGGGGTATATATAGCAGCCCCCACCGCCATATACATATATACATATATATATATATATATATATTAATTATGTAATAATTATTATTATTATATTATATATATATTATATATTATTATTACTATTCATTAGGATTATTATATTATATAATAGTATATTATATACATATATGTAGGAAAATATCCCTGGCAACTGTGGTAGGGGATTAGGATGACCTCTCTCGGTATAATTTTGATCATGTTTAATCATGTTTTGTAGTTTGCAGTCTCGGTACTTTGCGTACGGCTGTCTAAAAAATATTTCGGAATCACCCTCGCGATCAACTAATTTTTCTTATCAGTAGTTTGAGTTCGGTTGTGTTATTCTTGGAATTATTATCTTAGTAGTGTATTTTACGGGCACTTTGGGTATCTGAAAATTTTTCCGATTGGTCTGAAAATCGTCCTAAGTCTCGAGAAAATCTGCGAGATCACGAAACCCCAATTTTAACTGCAATTCTTATGAGTTAAAGGTAACAATTTAATTTTCTCGTCTCTCTAATCAACCTATAATTATCTATTACGCTAAATATTCGTATAGTGAAAAAGCAGGATGTTACACGAGACAAAAATTCCCAAACAAAAAAAATAAATCCATCTACCACACACACAAAAAAAAAGAGAAAAGATTTTGTTAAGGTGGATTTTCCTTCTTTATTTTTCTTGTTATTTTAAATTGGAGTCATAATAAGACAATTTCATTTTGTTTTGCATACTCATTGGCTTAACCCATTATACCTTTCTTATCTGGCAAGTCAAATTCACAACCTCAAGTTAGGTTTAAAGACTAATTAATATAAAACAGCCAAGTTTAGCCCACTTGCCAAACTCAAATTCCATTTTTCACTTATAATTCGAAATAGATGCAATCTCAAACATATGCATAGTAACAGTTGGTCTTTTTCTCGTGGAACTTCTTCACAGTGGCTTCGTTCCATGCCTCATTTCACAGGGAACCTCAAAGTGGCTCTATTTCATTATATTCCATTGATCCATATAAAAATTCCACTCATTTAATACTCCTCTCTTTTCTTTGGTGTCATTGAGACAAGAGATGTCGCTTCTAGTTTTTTAAAATTCCAGTGAGAATTATTGACAAACTGTCAAGCAACAAAGTCATAATGCAATCATACTAAGATAGTTAAAAAATCCAATTTAATTTCTCATGTGTCACGGTGTCATAGGTTGCCACTCAACGGTGGAAGCCCAATCCAAAGAGACGAAGACGACAAAGAAGCCCTCTAAAATCAGCGGTTCATGCGTTCCAACAACGCTCATACAGGCACGAGAAAGATTGAGAAAAGAGAGACAGAAGGCACGGATGAGGTGTCAAAGAAGAGGCACAGAACAAAAAACGAGAGGCCTGAAATCGCCAGCCTCACATTCTCTGTGTGCGTGTGTACAAGGCTAGCCCTGGCCTTGCCCTTGGGCTTACCTTATCCTATCCACACTATTTTCTTTGTGTTTTTTTTCTCGCTCTATCCATCTCTCACAATCTCTATTCTCTCCCACACTTTCCCCGTACCTTTTCTCTGTGTCCCCCCCCCCCAGCTCTACGCTTTCACTTGGTTCTTAACTAATCCCCGGGATTCCATAGCCATTTATATTCACTTCCGCCCCTTCCTTTTTACCATCGCGTACCTCTAATGCTCTTTAGCTCCCTTCACTTCCTCAGCTCCATTTAATTCGTTCCCTACAATCCTTCTTTATATTTCCATTAAAATAAAACACAAACAGAGAGAGTATGTATTTTTTTGTTTCCAAGCTGTAGTTTCTTAATTTCAAGCAGCAGCTTCTAGGGTAGTTAAGAGCCAGCTGAAACGTGCGGATGATTCAGTTACGTCACTCTCAGGCACTGTTTGCTGTTCTGTTTGTTCGCAAAGAAGCATCCAGAGTTTAAGGACGGAGATTCTTCCCAGTTCACATGCAGAGGGATTTCATTTGTTCGATGAATTCAACCATTGTCACTTCGTTGTTTCCGCCCGAACAGAAGTGAGTTGCACGGGAAACTATAAACTAATTCAGCTGATCCCTTTGAAGCTCATACAATGGCTCCCAAAACCGGAAAAACCAAGCCTCACAAAGCTAAGGGGGAGAAGAAGAAGAAGGAAGAGAAAGGTACGCTTCGCATTCGGTTCCTTCTGCAATCTCTGGATTTCCCGTGTACCTCTGTTGCTTTTCCCCTTGTGTCTCTCTATCCATTGTAATTGTTGCTTACAAATTCCTCGTTACAACTTGCTAACGTGACTCTCTGTTATTGTGTTCTCTCTTTTGTTGTTTTGATTGAAAATGGAAACAATAAGTTCTGCGTTTTTTTCCCCCGGTTTTTGGAGCATGTAATTGTTCTTTTACATTAATTAATCTCCTTGATTGCGTTACCATTTTACGAAATTCAAACTTCTGATCAGGTTTGCTTTTCTTAACTTTTTTTCTGGTAGCTAAATGCATTGCTATCTATCTCCAATTTCATTGGTTCTGGGAATTCCACCTTATCCTTTGAGAATTTCTCCTAATGAGGATTACATTATCCATTGCAGTTTTGCCAACCGTCATTGAAATTACTGTGGAAACACCGGACGACTCACAGGTTACCCTCAAGGTATGAACTACGGAGAAACTCGAGTTTCTGTCTTTTTGCTCCGATTGGAATATTTGGAGTTGGTCTTTATCGTTTACGACTCAAATAATGTTTTAGGTTTACTTTTTATTATTACAAAAATGTTATATGTACACTCAATTTCATACACCCATACATACACCATTAATAATATAGAAACTTTATTCTCACGAGTGGACAAACATTTCAAAGTTGTAAATAATACTCTCAATTATACTTAATTAAGTGTACAAACATTACATGAGTTAAAACAAAATTTTTATGTATATAAGTACAAGGAGTATGTATGGTGTATGATTTTTGGTGTACGTGTAGCAGAACTATTATTATTATTATTATTATTAACAGAAAAGCATCCGCTTAAACTATGCAGTTTTATTTTTTTATTGGAATAACTATAGTTTATATTACCGTCAAACAATATATATAAAATATGCATGGAGTTTTCGTTTTTATTTTTAATAAGCAATTTTTAATTACCATATTTTTTGGTGCTTGCTAAATAAAACTTATCAATTTGAGAATTATATTGACTACACTAATTCATCTTATAGCGTTATTACCAAAAAAAAAATATCTTATAGCGTGTTCACTCACGTTGAATTAGATTAAATGCATAAGAAATTATTTAAATGTCTAGATGGTGACAACTATCATAAGTAGCTTAACACAACATGATGAAATAATAATAACAATAATAATAATAAAACACCACAAAACTAGTGATTTATGTTTCTTCCTATGCAAGAAATTTGGCCTATAAATCCACGTGTCACTAAATAAATTTAATCTAAGATTACACTTTCGTGGTCAACTGTATATTACTTTGTGTGAGTTTAATTAGTGTGAAGGGATTAATTACTATAACTGGTGGTAAACATCTCATATATCCAAAATCTAAGGCTACACTTTTTATTATTTTTGTATTAAATGCACTTAAAAAAATGTGTATTATACTATTAAAAAAAAGATATTATACTATAAAAAAATGTTTTTATTGTTAAAAGAAAAAACTTTATAATACTATAATATTCCCCCAAATTTCTTGTAGAGCTTATACGTTGTTTAGTTATTTTTAAGTTTTCGCTGCAAGTTGTGGAGTTTACACCGGTGCCCTATAAAATTTAAGAATATCGATCCTATAATATCTAAGATTTGGCCACGTGTTCTACTAGCTTAAACTGTTTATTTTTTTAAATTTGTGATTAAATCACAATGGTATACTTTCATAAAAATTTAGGGGTGTGTGNAAGTTCAGTTTATAATGCTTTCTCAATACCAACCTATGATAATGAACCGCAGTATTCTCAAAGTCGCTTATGCTTTTAGTATTATTCGAACATTTTCGGTAATGATTGAAGATTTGATTATCAAAGCTTTGTAAGAATTTTTGCTGAAGTTAGAATTCTAGCCACATCTCTTTTTTGTTTTTTGTTGTTTTTCTTTTTGTCAAATCTCACCTGCTAATTTTTTCTAATAACAATTGTCTTGCATTTGTTGCGGGCGGGCAGGGTATTTCTACGGACAGGATCCTAGATGTGAGAAAGCTTTTGGCGGTCCACGTTGAAACTTGTCACCTAACAAACTACTCCTTGTCACACGAGGTATGTTTTTAGAATACTGCATAGCACGCCATCGCCAAAACAAGTACGAATTTACATTGCTTTTATTGTGTGGTTTGTTAATTAATAATAAAAACAAAAATATTATTTGAATTATTCAAAAAACATAAACACTTCATCACTTTTTTTTCAAAGTACATTATTTGGCTTACTTTATCACTCGTGAACTCATAAAATATTCTGAGAAGAATAATAAAATGTTTAGCAGTGATTAAAAAACATTACTATGACTTTATGGCTCAACAACACTTTAAAGTAAAATGCATGACAAGACCCATGAGGAGGATGGTTACTTCTTTTTTTTTTTAATTTGAATAAAAAATTAAAAAAATCAGGTATAAAAGTAAGATTAGCGGTTGAGACGTTTCGCAGGTCAATAATGGTTGCAGCATTTTGTTAGGCCAATAAACATTTTCGATAACAAAATTAGAAATAATTTGCACTTACTGAAATCACACCACGTGATTCGTACACAACATCGAAACAAAATAATTCGTACTAAGATGTAAGGATCATTATTGATGTTTTATTTTCACTTGTACTTCGGCATTTGTCGCAACTTTGTAATAATAATGACATGAAAGCAGATCTATACATGAAACCCTGTACGCTCATATAAAAGGAATGACAAACTTAACATTCATGTAAGATTTACACCCAAAAAAAAAAGGTATTTTGTCCGGTGCTAGCAAAAGCTTTTCCTTTATTGTTAGGAAAAAAAAAGTAGTTTTTATCGCATGATCTAAGTTCAATTGTTATTATTTATGAGAATGGAAAACATTTTGTAATTAGTGGTCTATTACTTCGTATGAATTTAAATACGGTAAAAGAATTAATAACTATTGTGGACAAAGTAATGATAAATATCCTAAATTTATTCCAAATAAAAAAAATATCAACCTTTGTCGAGTTGGGCAATGGATTGTGATGGGTTTGGGGGACTCAATTTTGTAGTTGAATGAGTGGGGAAGGCAGTGGGTGTCAAGGGAGGGGCGGGTCAAGATGAACGGTGGTTGAACATGCAAGAAGGAGAAGAGTGGGGGACATTTTGGGGGTTGGGTGGGGGGACCAATGGTGGAGCGGGTGGTGAGAACTTAGGTATTAAACTCTGTCTAGTTCGGTCGACCCAAAACTTGATGATTCGACCATGAGACTAGATCGATTCTCTTATTAGATCAGACTTACAATTGACTCGGTCAACAAAGATCAAACCCGAAGCGAACCAGTGTGAACTGACCAAGTTGGAGGCAAATTGGCTCCATGTAGCCCACTTCCTAAATATGGTCCACGTGTCCAGCATTGCAAGCATGCAATATTTGAATATAATTAAAAATTACACTTGTAGGATATAAGCCCATTGCGTCCGGCATGCAAGACATGCTCCAACTCCACCAGCTATGAACATTGTTGTGTGTGTTTGGCCCATTAAATTATATATATATATATATATATATGTATATATATATATTTTACTATTTGATGGAATTAAATTATATATTTATATATTTTTTATTTAAATTCGGTTCAGTAAGTGATCCAATGACCTACTAATTAAACTAGTGACTCAATGATTTGATGGGGTGGCGAGGTGGACCACCAGATCGGATTTAATATCTATGAGTGGGAATTGGGGTTGGTGTTTGTGGACGAGTTGTAACAATGGAGTGGGCTTCTTGTATGTAGATGAAGGAGAAGACATGTACATGTGGGGGTTGGGTGGAGTTAAAGGAAGTGAATAGTGGTAGTGTGGTGAGGGTACAGTCAAACTACTCTAGATCACTAATTAAAAAATTAAGGTTTAGATATCACTTTGATGAACTCTACTCTACGTTTATAGAATTGTAGTTATACAATTTTATTAAAAGGTGATATGACCATACTTTATTATTTATTAAATAAAATTAATTTTTTCTCTTATACTTTTTAATATATTTATGTGGCTATTATTGGTTTTATTTTTTTATAATGTAAGTGATAATGAGGTTTGAACTTATAACCTCATATATTTTACTCGGCCTGTGTTTGAAAACCAATTCAAATAGTTTTTTCTTTTAATTAATTAAAGGTGTATGATCAAAATCTATAGATCATGTTTGGTAAAATGTAAATTTAAGTGAGTTGTTTTGCTTGGGAAAGAAAGTTAGTTTTGTAAAAATAATCTAAAGCTAAATTTTGAAAATTTTGATTGTATAGTTGTTTTGCACCATACACACAATGTTATATTTTTACCCAGTTTACCTTAATTATAAATATCAAATATTATATAAATAAGTCTCCACACCTTTTAAATTTTATCATAAAATAACAATTTTTTTTCATATAATACAAACAAAATAAATTATCTTCAAATTATTTTTTAGTTAAAGTATCTAAACATAAATTAAATCTTGTACAATTGATTATATAAAAGGAGATTATTCAAATAAGTAATACTTAATTTTATAAACACACAATGAAACTACTCATCACTAGATTCATTTTAGTGTCTTATTATTGTTTCATAATGATAGAAATCAACAATTTTACGTGATTTTTTATATTTCAAAATGTAAATTAGTATACCTTTATTTTTTTTAAAAGAATATTTATGATATTTATGGTTTTTAGGTGAAATAATCTACACAATTAATAAAGAAAATTCTAAAAAAAACTGTCATTTTGATTTTCAATATTTTCTTTCATTTTTATTCTTTTGTGAGTAGTTTTTATTTTTTTAAAAATTTCTCACGAAAAAATAATTACCTACTTTCCTTTTCTCTAACCACCACCTCTCATTCATTTCTCTGTGTATTCTACTCTTTTAATTTGTCTATTTCACTACTTTTTTTACTCTTTCATATTTTATTGTGATAAATATCTCATCAAGTGTTCCAATTAGTGGCACTATGCATGCTAATATTTTGTAAAGTTAATGATTATAGAATAATGATTTTTTTAATAACTTTTAATGTTGTTAACAATTAAAAAATATAGTTGTTTAGAATTTAGGGTTGAGTAGGGTTTCACTAATTGATGTGTCATCTGTTTCGTAGCTAAATAGTATCAGAGAAATAGAATAAATGTTTACATATTTGTTTTTACTTCATTCAGTATATAAGATTTTTCGATTTCTTTTAAAACCAATGTTTTTTTAGGGATATTAACCATGGATAAGAAAATTAGACCGGATTGGCCTGTCTGACCAATCCAACTGGGATTTGGACCTTGGCTAGTCTACTCAACCCCCATAAAACTGGATGAACCTAGAACTAGATAGAACTGGCCAAATTTGGTAAAAATCGGTGAACCAGGCCGATCAAAACTGGTATGATTCTCTTTTTTTTTCTTTTAAAATTGCAATTTTTAAAAAAAAAAATTGTTACTTTTTACTGATTTTTATGTAATACCTATATATTTTGTTGAAAAATATATTTTCACAAACTAATAATGTATAAATACTATATAAAAAGTGATTTTTATTTATTATATAGTATATAATTAATCATATATATATACATATAAATAATAAAATATATATATTTTTATTCGACCCTAGTTGAACCTCTGAACCCCTAGCTTGATCGGTTCGACATGCGGTCCAGTTTTCTTAACTTTGGTATTAACAACCTTAAATATAAACATTCTTTTACCTAATAAACAGAGACATCAGCAATATTTTTTTTTCTGAAAAATTAATAATTTCAATAATTTATTTTTAAAATTAAAATAGTATAAAAATGTTAATTTATATATTATTAAAAAACGGATGACATATCTAATTTATCTTTGAAATATAGTAGAGAAAAATTGGATTTTTTTTTTCTGATAAAGATAATAATATAATAGTTTTTTTGTACATAGTAATGTACTAACTTTTAGTAGCTATTATTACAATATTTAATTACAAAATTGTTTTTAAATATAATTGAAAAATTAATAATACAATAATTTATTTTTTGAAATTAAAATAGTATACAAATGTTAATTTATATATTATAAAAAAAAGGATGACACACATAATTTATCTTTGAAATATAGTAGAAAAAATCTGATTTTTTTCTTATAAAGATAATAATGTAATAATTTTTTTTTACTTATAACATAGTAATTTTTAGTAGTTGTTATTACTATATTTCATCACAAACTTGTTTTTACATATAAAATTAAATATGAAAATGATTATCAGTTTATGATCAGCAATAGAAATTTATATAAATAAGCAAGAAAGATATAATAGGATAAAAATGTAAGCAGAGAAAGGTATAAATAACAATTACCAAAAATATATTCTTTTCACCTTCAGGCAACTCAAACAACGATCACAAATTTATTGGAATGTGTTTCAACGACGGGCACATAATAGGTAGTTTAAGTTAGTGTGACAAATGACTAATTTGAATATATTCTTTGTGTTTTAACAATGGTCACAAATTTAAAATAATAAGTAATTTAAGTTAGTGTAATACGCGACTAATTCTTAGATATAAATAATCAAAAAATGTCAGTACCTTAAATTTATAGCTGTACTGAAGAAAGTTTCAAAAATATATCATCCTTAATAATAGTATGTTCTAAGTTTTGTAGATTATCTTTGTTTACATTGTTTTTTATTTTGTGTGTGATCTTTGTTTACAACTTTAATCACTTGATTAATTTTCTTGCCATGAGTATTTTTGTTTTTTTTATGGGATTGTTTAGGGAGGGTAATAAGTTAGATTTGATCTTTGATAGTGTACCGAGGGGGTACTCTAGATGTTGGAGCTTTTTTGTCGCTTTTGGGTTGTCGGGACGGGTACCTGCAAGAACTCCGACACTCGAGTCAGTGAAGGTTCGAGATAATAGTGAAGTCTGGGGTTTTGGGTTCTGAGCATACCGGATGTGTTGGTTAAGCTTAAATACCTGGGTGGCGTCCACGATTTTTGTTGTTCCGAGGATCTTTCCATTAATTCCGCCTTCGGAGATCACAACACATTTTCTGCTAGGGATAGTGTATCTCGGGACGAGAATCTTGCTAGCCGTTAGGGAGTTGCTCGAGTCGAGTCGATCCGTGGACCCTCGGTTATGATCTTAACGGATGGGCCTTCATGGCCCAATCCATAACAGGAGCCCCCAGCTTGGGGCGTTTTGTGAAATTCCATGGTCCGAGATGTCCTTATGTGCTGTCACGGATAGTTCCGCAGATAGGCCTCCGCAGGGCATTGTGGTGGTAGTAGGGTTTTTTTCTTTTTGGAGGTTGTACGACGGGACGTGCGTACTGTAACACCTTAGCTAACTGCTTATGCTATAGTCATAAGCAATGCTCACTAGGTTGTTATCTACTTTGGTTGGGATTACTTTTAGCCCCTACTTTTAACTCGGAAAATATTTCTTAGTTAGAAAATATGAACCATTTTGAAACTTTTGAAACTTTATCTTTATACGTAAAATATGAGCCACGCGTCAGATAGAATTTATAATGCAAGCGTTAAAGCTTTATACTTAACGGATAACTATTCCAACATAACAACGTCAAACAATAAGCAGACAAGTGGTCCATAGAATAAAATTCACCATCATTTACATAGGTAGTATCATAGTTAATACATACGTGTACTTTCTCACAGTAGTGCAAAACATAAACCATACTACCTAGGGGCTGATCGTAACCTCTTTAATCAAGCCCCTGCTATCCTATTCCTCCGTTCATCTTCTTCAAGTCTGCTTCTCCATGTATCGTACTGACGTCCTTGTCGTGCTTACCTAGAACCATAAAAGAGCATGTGTGAGAACTCTGCGTCCTCAGTGGAAAACCTTATTCATCGTAATTCATTTCATTCTCAATTATGATTCCGCGGCCCAGTGATCTCTAGATGTCACAGTTATACTGCATCCCTACTAGTTATTAACATTCAACCTAGTGCTGAGCAGCTACCTACATTACTAAGTGACTGAGGGAACCTAATCTTTCCTTATCTATGTCATCTGTTCACTACTCTAACTCTTAGGGAACAAGTTGTCATTCATACATACATCATTCATTTCTCATATGCATCATTCGTCTTCGTTTCATATATATACATTCCTTATTATGCATGAGGGATAGGAGTAGTTCCCAGACTCTTATGTGGACGGAGACCCTAATCCGTACCTCGTCATGATCATCCCAACTCTACTGTGGTTAGGAGAACCCTGCCTTGTCCTCCGAGCATTTCAAACTCTGCTGTGGCTGAAACTCCCCAGACTCTTCAATGGTCAAGGGACTGTCAGACTCTACTGTGGTCTGGAGAACACTTTGGACTTGCTATACATGAAACTTTGCGAGACTTGCCTCATCCTTAGAGCGTTCCAAACTCTGCTGTGTCTGGACCTCCCCGAACTCTATTGTGGCCAAGGGACTCTCCGACTCTACTGTGGTCGAGAGAACTCCTCGGACTCGGCTCATCTCTAAGGTATCCCTTACTCTTCTGTGGCCGGGAACCCCCAGTATACTCAGACTCTACTGTGGCCTGGTGTCTTAATACCTCGAGTCTTTTATGGTCGAATGCTCTGACTATCTAAACATTATTCTACATCTCATACAACATTCACATGTATAATCATATATCATTAATTCATTATCATGGTCTCATAAGCATAGGAAACATACTTTCACTTACTAAAACCTAACATAGAATATCCAATCATTTATTCCATAAACCACAAAGCATGCATAAGTTTCCATATTCAAACATAAGCAATTGCAGTTCATCAAGGATTTCATCATGTCATAAAACCTAAGAAAGGCCACATAAAACATAATCATGAGCATAGCTGGAAACTACGGTGTATTAGTGCTTTTCTGAAAAGGTCCGCTTTCTGTCAGAAATTAGTGATAAAAAATCGGAGAGGTTCAAGACCTTACCCCAAGGTTTTTGATAGCTCTAAGATCATTTTTCATACTTAGAAATTCAGATTCCAACCCTAAGTTCACGAAATTACTGTTTTACCATCTTTCCCAAAAATGCTGTTTTTCGCCCGTAAAACCCTGTTTTCTTTCGAATTTTAGTTCTCAAAAACCCGATGGACTCAAGAGTTGCCCTTAAGGTTTTTGATAGTTCTAAACCCATATTTTCTGAAAATCAACCCAGTTTTTTAGCCCCAAAACTCGAAATTTCCGTTTTGCCCTTGTATGCCCAAAAACCCCGTTTTCTGTCTGTTTGCTGAGAAATTCTTCGGGGACTCCAAAAATCATAAAACTTGACATCNGAGAAATTCTTCGGGGACTCCAAAAATCATAAAACTTGACATCCTCACTCAATTTTTTGTGTATAATCCAAAAATAACATTATTTTTTCATGATAAAATTCCCAGCATACAGTTCCTCTTAAAAACGTGATATAGTCCTGTTTACAGCTTAGGCTTTCCAAAATTCTGACAGAGTCACAAATAGCACCAACAGTTCCAAACAAATATTAACAACGCATATATATAGTCATGGTCACATACAACATCCTAAAATCATATATTATCTAACATACAACCACATAGACAGTGGATAAGTCGGTTTACCCATTTGTTCAAGTCTTGCTGCGGTTCCGGTGCTCTCTACAGCCTCCTGCCTTGCTATGGTGCTTCCAAGCTGCTCCTAAGCTTCAAGATTCAGGGTTTTCTCCAAGGTTTTCAAGAGGTTTTCTTTAGGGTAAGATTAGGGAAGTCAAGGCTAGTCTATGTCTAGAGAGGTTTCTGTGTCAGTATTTGACAGACTACTGATTGGGTGTGCAATTGGACATAGTTTTGGCAATGTTTTCCTTTTTCTATGAACTTTTGTCATCCAAGGGGGTATTTATAGGCAAACCCACGAAAATTACTTTCCCAAAATGTCCATGGACCAATTTACCATTTTATCCCTTGATTATGTCGTCCATGACCTAAGCATGACATCATCATCATGAGTCACTATATGACTCACCTCTTGGACTTTTTGACTTGGCCACTTGGCCACGTCTTGGCCATGTAAGGCCTTTGTGTCTTGGCCACTTGTGTGGCCGAGAATTAAAGGTCTCCGGCAGATCAATTTTGATCAGGTTTGATCGTTTTTGGTCTCAGTACTTTGCGTATGGTTATCCTAAAAATATTCCGATCACGTCTTTGTAATCCCCTAATTTTTCTAAGTAATACGCTAGGTTCATTTGGGGTATTTGTGAATTCTTGTCTGTAGCCGTACCTTTTACGGATACTTTGGACACGCGATTGTATCCAGACGACAAAAAGGGTTTATTCTAATGTCTGCAGAATTTTATGAAAACGAACAGAATTATTT
>QANU01110232.1:0-18330 GCA_003254905.1 Nissolia schottii
ATAATTTGTTTAATTGATCCTAAGTTCGTCATAGAATAACTATCACATTAAGATTAACATATATATTACCAAAAATAATAAATAATTTTGATAATGATACAAAATATATTAAGTGAATGTAAATTTATTCTTATCAAATTTTAATTATGTGATTAACTTTCTACTCTCTTTTTTTTTCATGTAGTTATTAAAAACACAATTAAATTAATAGTATTATTTAAAAAAAATGATTATTATATAACTTGATATTAAAATTGGCAGATATTGAAAAACCCTAAAATATGAAGAAAGAAAAACTTGAGAATTATTATCATATTTCTAATTTTTGCTAGTAAGGAGTAGCTATGCACACATAGCTTTGCTCAATTTTCAAAACTGCCAACCCAGTAAAGCTTTGGCGAGCTACTTCATTAATTAAATTTGGCCCCTCAACCCATTCGTATTTTTCTTCACCTCTTCTATTTGATAAATGGATAGGTTCTCGACTTAGCAGAAACTATGAGAAAAATAAGCGCATAGCAGGGCAAAGTCAAAACCAAATTACGCCAACAGGGAAAGAATGCCCCCTTTTTCTCATCTTTGTTGCACCTTGAAGTCTTCCATTGGAGTTAGGCACTACCTTTTCTAAAGCACATACAACAGAATTGTGCACTACTGTTGTGGCATTATCACGTGAGAATTCTTGGAAGTGCACAAACTTAACAAATTTGAATTTAGACATACTTACAAAAAATTTAGATTTCACAAACTTTGTTCAAAGTACGATTATATGTTAATGAGTCATACTAATCTTTTGTGAGTATGTCTAAATTCAAATTTGTTAGATTTGTGTCTACATAACAATCTTCCTTTATCACGACCGTACGGTAGAACTCCCCTCACTTCTCCACACAAAGCATGCATGAAAGAATCCCTCAGTCCAAACTTACTTAAGACAAGTAGTTATATCTACTCAAGTTTTTCCATGCATGCCATTGTCTTAATTACTTTATTCAGGTTTAATATTAAAGAATTTGGTTGGAAAAAGGGAAAACTTTCACAACATGCTGTGAGGCATGGAGGAAGTTGGTAGAGAGTTCAAATGTTGCACTTTGAGTAACACTGACGTACCACGCTTACAGATTGAGCCGTGCTCAACGATCATGATCCTCTCATTTTCAAATGAAAAGGAGATTATATTCACATACCATTCATTTAAAAAATAGAAGTTATATTGATTTAAACCGTTTTGAACAACAAGTTTAAAACATAAAATGAAAGTGAATGAGTGAAAGAGATTTTGGGTGTGTATGCTTGCTTTGGGAATAAAGGAATGGAAGGGGAAGGAGAGGAAAAAATGTAGAATATGGTTTCAGGAAAAAAGAGGAAATATGAGGGTTGGATGGTGATGGATGAACAACCCTGCCTCCCAATCCAAGCCCTAGTGTGGGTGATCTTGTTTATAGAGCTTGAGAATCAATCAATGTGGTGTACACCCTCTGGTGCTAGAGAGGGCGTGTTTCTGCCTGATGGGTATGGCTGATGCTGGTTCTTGTTTACTTCTCTCTGGTTTTTTTTCTGGTTTTCCTCCCCTGTTTGTTGTTATTTTGTTCTGTTTTTCTATCTTTTGTTCAGCCCCCCTCAGATCCCTCTTCCTCTCCTTTTTATCTTCTTTTTTCTCTCTTCTTTTTCCCTCCTTTTCTCTCTCCTCGGATTCCCCTGCTCCCTTGGTGCTTTTGCAGGTCATGTCACTTTCGGGGAGCTGCAGGTAGGTCCTGGCTGTCTGCTCCCCAGCCTGCAGCACAACCCCTCTCAGCCTTCTCTCACCCTTCCCCCAAAGCATCTTCTTTCACCAAAATAACCTAGCACAAACAAAAGCCCTTTTTGTCCCCATTCTTAGGCAGTGGTAAGCAGGCCCTAAAAACATGCTACAGGCTGCCCACAGGTTGCTTCTGCAGGGGGTCACCAGGGGCATCTCAAAACACGCCCTGTAACCTACTGGGCGTTTTGTGTTATTTTGTTGCCAGCCTGCCTGTAAGGGCGTGTTTGGCTGGTTGATTCTCAAGGTTCCATGTTTGGCCAAAAGGCCTTGGAGTGGGTCCCATGGCCTCCTCGAGACGTGGGGCAGAGCTCAAAGCCCCCCAATCCATTACACCTCATAGTTTCCCTTGTTGCTCTACCATAGACATGCTGAGGGTGTGTTTTGTTTGGCATCACCCTGTGCCAATCCCTCGATGTCCATGCTAGAGACAAGTTTATGTATGTTCAATATTCATAATGTTATCCTAAATGATGTTGCCAAATATTCTTCATGTGCAAAACATCTGCGGACCCTTTTGCTGAAGAGCGTCTTTGCTTATCTGATTTACTTGTTTGCCTCACTGCCTTCTGTCAATACCTGTTTATGTTATATCTTCATAAAAAAAATGCAAACAATATTTGAATTTTGGGTTAGTCAACAGTGTACACATAATGAGGGAAAAGATTCCCTGACATAGCCCCCAGGGCGTCTTTTCTTTGGCAAGCTCTACTTGTTCCTGGGCTACCTGTACTTTCACTGCATGCAATTTGTTACTAGAGAAATATCATATAACACTTCAAAGGAGAATATAAATTGATAAAGACATAGTTGAAAACTTTTTCTCAGATTAAAATTTATCATTGGGCTGAAATTAGTTATTCATGCTTTTATGGTTCTTTTTTGCACTATTAAGAGTATAGAGCTCAAAGTCTTGATACTTTGTGTGTTTTCCCTTTCAGTCGAAGGTGAGTTACATGTCCTTTAGACTTTCTACTCATTTCCTCTTTGAATTGGATTCAGCTTGTGTCTGTAGACTTTGTGCTCTTTCAATCGATTATGAATTCTATACTCTGAAGGCTTGTATCATTTGATTTTCCTGAGTGGGTGTCTACAAACTATATGCTCTTTCCATTTCAGTTGGATATGAGTTACATGTCTTTTAGACTTTCTACTCTTTTCCTTTTGAATTGGGATCCAACTTGTATCTCAAAGACTTTGAGCTCTTTCTCTTGATACACTCATCATTCAAGAGGTCATACAACCTTGGGGAGGGCGTCTCTGCCGACCGCTACCCCTTTTTGAAAATCCGTTAAATCATATAAATTTGGGGATGGCGTCTCTGCCGTCCGTTTCCCCCCAACAAATCATATAAATTTGGGGAGGGCGTCTCTGCCGACCGCTACCCCTATTTTGAAAATATAACAAATCATATAGACTTGGGGATGGCGTCTCTGCAGTCCGTTTCCCCTTTCTTGAAAGACTGATAAATTATGCAAATTTGGGGAGGGCGTCTCCGCCGACCGCTGCCCCTTTTGAAAACATATGTTTGAGAATTTCAAATAGAAAAATAATATTAAGTGTATAAAGACACATACTCAATTCACAACATTATTCTATCATGCATATTTTCTACGTGGGCTCCTATCATTTATCTTATCATGCAAACATAGATGGCATGCACTCATGCTAGATATGATATAGAATGGAATAAGAACTTACAGGTATTAGCGAATGTGATATATCAGTAACACGGTTCCTCCTTTCTCTTCCTGAGAGGTTTCTCATCTTTTTCTTCTTCTTCTTCACTGCTCTCTTCTTCCTCTGCTTCTTTTCTTTGATTTTCGTTGACTCTTTTTATTTTTTGGGTTCTGCTGTTTGCTTGCTCGCTTTTGCATTGTATACATGACTTTTGATGGTGTGTTTGATTTACTGCAGAATGTGTTGCTCCTTCTCCCACCCAAAAAAGAAAATCAACTGTAGCGGCGGGTTCCCGTGCTAGGCATCCTGCCAACCGTCTTACCCTTTATTTTGCTGCTTCTGAATCTGTAGCCCCCACTGTTTGGCTTCATTTTCTTGACTTATAATCTTGTAATTTTGTTGATTTGCTGAGCTTTGTATGAGCTAGTCTTTAGAAGGATGAGTGTGCCATGTATTTGAGTAATGTTGACATTTGTATGAAACTTGTAGCTTTGTCTTGTTGAATTCTAGTCTTGATAGATTTGCTAAAAAATATGCCCTGAGCTGATTTGCTTGTTGTTGTTGTTGTTTGTGAAGCTTGTTGCCTTTGTCTTGTTGCGCTCTAGTCCTGATAGATTATACTGAAAATATGCCCTGAGTGGCTTTGTTGAGAAATGCACTGCAGGACACGTTTGTCGAAAAATATGCCCTGCAGATTTTCCTGAAAAGATTCTGATTTGCATTTTGTTGGCTGATAATCTTGTGCAGCAATGGTTGGTTATTTACTTGCGTGTCTTCTACATCTTGTTGCTATTTGTGAGGCTTGTTGCCTTTGTTTTGTTGCATTTTTGTCTTGGTAGGTTGTGCTAAAAATACGCCCTGAGTGGCTTTCTTGAGAAAATGCCTCCAGAACAGTTTTGTTCATAAAATACGCCCTTTCTGATGTTGCTGAAAAATTCTGATATGCAATTCTGATGATGAAATACGCTCTATAGGTGCTGTGAAGAATTCTGATATGTAATTCTGATGATAAAATACGCCCTACAGGCTTCGCTGAACATGCTGATATGAAATTCTGATGTGTAACTTTGCTAAAAAATATGCCCTACAGATTTGTTGCTTCTTGTTTCTTTTCTGTTGCTTCTTTGGCTGTGTATTGGCTATGGACGATATGTGAGCTGCTTGTATGATTCTCCCCCATTTGAGAGGTTGTGAAATGTAGGCTTGGCCTTTTAAATTGGCTCTTCCTTGTCTGGAAGGTTGAGATATTCATGCTTGGCTATGTGTGTTGGCTCCTCCTCATTTGAGGGGTAATAAATCTGCATACTTGGTGGCTTGTTCTTGCCTTGGCTGAAAATGATTGTGCTTTCGACCATTGTGGTCGTGAGGGTATGATGGCCCTTTGGCTGTACCTAAGCGACTTCACCTCTTCAGTCTCGCATCACTCTTCTTTTGTGATGATTACCTTTATGTGAATGTTTTGTGGTTGAGACTGGGGTTTTGGCCTATGACTTAGGATCCATGTGTGTACGACCCTTGGTTTCTGATCTGCCCCTAAGGCCTTGGGCACACACATGTTAGGTCGAGCCTCATTGGTCGCTATTTTCAGTCCCAGCTTCCAACTGTGGAATGCGTCGACGGGTGGGCGTAAAATGCATTAAGTACGTTAGGAATATTCCTCATAGCCCTGGATGTTTCCCAACTAGTACGGTACTTAAGCAATATGGGTGAGCGTCCATAGGATGGGGGTGATAGAAATTCTTGCAGCTCTGAATTTCTCACCGTACTGTTTCCATTGCCCATCCTATGTTGGGAGACACGTGGGCGTATTTTACGAGCTTATCTCCCTTGCTCGTAAAATGTCTCACGCCTTCACGTTTCAGTGGGCTACACCCTGAGGCATCTGTAGTTGATCAATGAGAGGTATCTCCTGCGCCCTGATACTCTCACTTGGGGATCACTACATTTGGGGGTGACTAGAGCGTTCTACCATAGACAAGAGTCCCTGAGCCTATGGTGAATCGCTGAGCTCTGTCACTTGGGCATCACCTATGATGGGGCTAGCCGAATGGGCTTGTGCCTCGGAAGGCGCTCGAAAGATGGTGACCGCGGGTTCCTTAAATGCCCTGGAACCTCACGCACATGGGCCTTCTTTCGCTGATGCACTGTTGTGCTATATTGGCTCTACATTGGATGACCATTGAGGCTTGCAGTGTAATTGTTTGCTTTTGTGTCAAGCATTGGTATCATGGTTGTGCTCTCCTTTATTTTGTGATTCTTTGCTGCATGAAATGTATCAAATATGTATATGCATTGCATTCATGATGGTGACAACTAGTGACAGATAATGGAAGTCATGCAAAATATTTCTTCATCATTACTTTTAAAGCGAAAGCATATGAATCCATCTTAACTATGCTAATTAGGCTGATGCAAAGAGTCATAACAAACAAAATCAGTCAGCAGGTATCTATACCTCAATGTGCACTAGTCTGCAAACATAAATGGCATGCACTCATGTTATATATGATCAAGTATCATGATTTTGCTCAAAAATGTCTTTTATTCATGGCTTTTAACTTTGGATTTTGTTTTAAGTGAACCATGATGTAATGGTAATGCAAATATTATCATATACAAAGCATTAATCTATAAATGGCATTTATAGAGGTCACGTGTCTAAGAGAATAAATGATTATGCACCATGTTTTCAAAGTATATTTTAGAATAGTATATTTTGTACCTACTTGGTATGTCGAGGCATCTCTGAATATGTCAATGACTTTGTAAATTCTTTTCAACCTGAATTCTTTATATACTTGAGTAAACAAGTTAATTTCATTGTAGATGCACATTTATAATAATCTAACATGAATTCATTAATTTTCATGTATCGGGCACTTGGCACCTTCTCCCCCATTTTTTAGAAAAATATGAATTGAATTGTTACTTAGGGAACTTCAGTTCTATCCCTTTTTCTTTTATTTTGAAGTCATTTGGGAACAATTATGATTTTGAGTTTAGCAAAAACTATAAGAAAGAATAGGTCGTATTATTTTGTATACAAATTTATAATCTAAGTTCAACTACTATTGGGGCATCATTTTTAACAAGGGACATGAATGACGGTGTCATTACGTTATCATGATAAACAGTTCGGTTACAAAACTAACTACAGCAACAGGTGTATAAAAATGAAAAGCATGTCCACCATATCAAACCTTAGATGCAATTAAGGTAGTCATGATAATAACTAAGATTGCGAGTAGAAGATTAACACATAAGCAGGCATATATCACAGTTATATACAACGCTTATCAGTATGTAGAGATAGTAAGAACCATGATGTTATAACGAATTAAAACTTTAGCCGGCATAGATATTCTGTCAAGCATGATCCTCTTGTTCTTTTATTTTTCTTTTTCTTTCTCCCGCAGTGTTTTGAAAGAAAATGCATATTGTCATCATGAATAGCTAAATTAGCCATTCTTTGAGCATAATCAATTATGCAGGTAAAACTCATTTGATTCATGGATTCTTAAAAATACACACGAAAATAATCCAAAGAAATTTTATGCCGCATACTAAGGACTTGATAAATTTAGCTTTTATACGGGACAAATAATTTTTATTTTTATTTTTTTGCATAATTCAGTTATAACTCAGATACGCCTTCTGGCCTCAGGGCGTATTTTCTGGTATCTAACAAAGATTTTATTTCTGGGCGTCTCTATTTTAGGCGTAGATAAAACATGGATTGAGCTAGTATAGGTCATACCGAAATAATTTAATTTCATGTTGCAAATTAAGTAAAAAGGTTAAGTGTCCAGCACAGATTTAGAGCAAGCCTACTTGTGCAAAGATAGTCATTTATATTGCACATGAAATTCTCTTTTTTTTTTTTGTATTCTCTTATTTACTCATGTGCTTCTTGCATATATATAAAATTATAACTATATTTTTTATTTTATTTTATTTTATTTTNATGTTTACAAGTAAATTAATTATATAAGCGCCTTCACAAGACTGTCATTCAAGAACATATTCAAGTCAATAATTAATGAGAATCATGGCAATGTCATTATAATCATGTTAATAATAGCATGGTGTGAAGGTATAAAATATCAAAGAGACCATGAAACATATTGCACAGTTAATAAAAAGAGATTTAAGAGTACTTAGCTTCCTTGTTTTGTTTGTACAAGTATAGCTTGCCGCCAATCTTGCTTGCTACTGGGCGTTTCTACAGACAGCTTCAGATATACCCCTGGCTTAGGCGAGGGCGTATTTTCTATTTTTTTTTGTACGTTAGGTGTTTCTGGTTTGACTGCTATGGTGGGCGTTGCTACATATTATGGAATTCAATCACATGCCCCTCTTGTACCACTGCTACTTTTCCTTCCAAGGACATCAGGGTGTCTGCGTGTCTATTCTTATTGCAACTTACTTCATTGTTGTCAGGGAACATGGTTGTAGCTGGTCGTGAATGGGGCAGTTGCCGCCGAGCTAATGAGGAGTTGCGTTCACCTCCCTTCCCCTTCGTTTGCGTTTCCTGCATCAGCGGCGACGGATTCAACCACCGTGACATGGGGCTGCTTCTGACAAGCTTCGCCAAATTCAGAGGATGCCGGCGGTCGTGGCTGCTGCTCGCGTGTTCGTGCCTGGTTGTGGGCCATCCATGCTTGCAACGAACAAGGTGGCCCATGAAGCTTCATTTGAATATGCCTTAGGGAACAATAGCTCCAACCCAAGAAGCTTCATTTGAGAAAAAAGTTGAAGTGCCATCAAATGCTCCCCACGTTGGTCATAACTAGATATCATGGCAGACCATGACACCAGATTACGCTGAGGCATTTTATCAAACACCTTGCAAGCAAGCAAAATGTGGCGACACTTGGCATACGTGTTGAGGACTTGGTTAAAGATGAAAACATGGGATTGCAAACCTTTCTTCATGGCAATAGCATGAAGGGCAAGACCATGACACAAAGCCTTGGTTTTTTGAGCACTGCTGCAAAAGGGTCCCAATGGTTTCAAATATCATTGGAGAACAAATAGTCTCCTGAACAAAACCGTCATACTTAAGTGCTGTGAACCTTTTGGAATGCAAAAACATTGTCAACAATTTGTCAACATTCAACTATGTTTGCTGACTTTTGTTTCCACTTTCCTACTCTCTTTTTTTTAAAGAAAAAACTCCTTGTCCCCCATTTCTCCAAAACCAACTTGTTGTTCTTTTAGATCTCCAACATCTTTTCTTACTCTTTTTTTTCAGAATAAAAAAAAATCATTTCTTGCATCACAGCTTCTCTTTCCCTTTTTTTTTCAAAAGCTCACCATCCCTTTGGTTCTGGGCTCTCTGTTCCTAGATTTGTGAGCTGAACGCCCTCACCATCTTCCTTCCATACTTCCTCTAATCCCAAAACCCAGTGGAGTCGCCAATGATTTAAACCGTTTTGAACAATAAGTTTAAAACATAAAATGAAAATGAATGATGATGAGATTAAGGGTTCGTAAACTTGCTTTGAAAACTTGAGGAATGAAAGAAGGAAAAGTGAAGCAAAAATAGAATGAATGGAAGAAGGAAGAAAATGGGGAATATGAGGGTTGGATGGTGAGGGGTGAACATCCCTGCCTCCCAATCCAAGCCCTAGTGTGGGTGGTTCAGCTATGGAGCTGAGAGCAAGCAATTTCAGGTTGATTCCAAACACGCCCTCAGGTCTGGGCTTCTTCGTTCTGATGTGTTTCTTCTGCTGGTTTCTACTGTGTGTGTATGGGTGTCTTCTCTAAGTTCTCACTGTCTTTTTTCACTCCGAAAATCCTTCCCTTTATCTCATTTTTCTCCTCTCTTGTCATGCCTTGGATCCCTTTGAGGTGTCCCTTTCAAAGGCTGCATTCTACAGGGCCTCTTTCTGCCTCCCCTCACTTGTCACTATCACTTCATCCCAATGCAAGTCTCTTTCACTAAAAAACTTAGTATGGACAAAACATCCTTTTGTCCCTTTATCCTAGAGTATGGTGGAAAGGTCCCTAAAGGGTGCAAGGTTGGTGGAAGGGGCTGTTTTGTTGGCAGGTCACCAGGGGGCAGGTCAGATAAGCCCTGGTGCTGTCTGAAAGTTGTTTTGTTGCTGTCCCCTATAAATGAATGATAAGATAACGAGAGGATCTTGACACCACTCAGATGACAAGGAGTAGTGCTCGAGCGCTTTGCCTGATTGATAAAAAGTTGCACTTGAGCGCTCCTTTCGAGTGCTTGAGCTCCCTACTGTGCACCTTAAGGTTTCAAACTTTGTTCTAAGGGTTACACTCCAACAAAAAAACAATTTTGCAACAGTTGAAAACAAGGTTTTGCTGAACTACTGCTAAACATATTTTGTGGCAGTTGACTAGTAGCTGCAATCCCATCGACAAAAACCACAAGAATAACCACCACGATATATTTTGTAGCAGTTTGCAATTACCGTGACATTACATTACATTGTTTTTTTTTTAAAAAAAAAAGGTATTGGCGGCAGTTGGATATTGCTGTTAAGTTTAACATTTAATTTTTAAATATTGTATTCGTAGTGGTTTGTATCACCGCTATCTTTAAGTATCAATTTTTTTTAAAATTGTATTTGGGAGCTAATACCAACTTCTCTAATATTTATTTGATTTCCCATTTGTGATACTTCAAAATCTTCATTATTATCTTATATTATTTTATGTTATTTCTTTTACTTTAACTTCATTTCTCTTCTTATAAAGAAACTCTTTTGTTATTTATTTAATCCTACAAGATAATTCAATCGTAAAAGCAATAAACTTAACAAACCTCCATGAATTTGATTTATCATAAGAGCAATAAACTTAACAAGCTAGTTGTCCCAAGGTCAATAAACCAATTATTAAAATCACAATTACAGGTAACATCCAAGCAAAATATAGTTTATAAGTCATTACTAACACAAAATACCAAAATCTAAGAATCCAAAAACTTAATAACAAACTGAAATCTAACTTTGATCTCCTAACAAACACATGAATGAGCTAGGTTAAGTCGGGATTGGACATAGAACTAAGAAAGTACAAATAATAATATGAAATATAAGTTCGAGAGCTTAACATCGAGGACTATGGATGAGATGATGACACTACTAAAAATTTGCTCATTGCCAGCAAAAAAATTTTGCGAATTTTTAAGAAAAATTCGCAGGTAATCATGTTTCCTGTGGATTTTCTTGCGAATTGGAATTCGCAGGTAATACGTTGGTAGTTAGCTAGTAGTTGTGAATTTCAAAATTCGCAGATAATTACTTTCAGATTTTTTCGCAAGAAAATGCAAAATTTGCAGATAATTTTCATGGCAGGGTGGATGCTTCGGAGAATTTTGTCGTGAATTTTTAAATGAATTTTTTCGCAAGAAACATTTCACTGAAAAAATCGCAGATACAATTTGTAGGAAAATTCGCAAGTAAATTTCACAACAAAATTTGCAGGTAGAATTCGCAACAAATTTTGCAAATAGAATTTGTAACAAATTTTGTAAGTAAATTTCGCAGTTACCTTGCACAACAAATTTTGCAGATGCATACCACCACAAAATTTGCAAGTAACATGACTAAAATTTGTCAAAATTTCACAAGTTAGGACCCAACCAATATTTATATGACAATGACCCAACTGGTTCTAAAGAAACCAATGGCCTAGCCATAAATAACCTGTAATGTCCCAATAACTTAAATACTTATTTTATATACATATACACTTCAAGTTTATTTCATTTTAATTAGTTATTTATCTATCTACTTACTTAGTTATTCAAAACATTGATTTTTTGTTGAGTTTGAGACAATTTTTAGCTGATATTTCAGTTCTAAGGCTCATTCATTTGAATAACAACAACTGTCATTCGAATAAATGTTGAAAAATTCGTATCTGAGGCCAAAGAAATTGAGTCATTCGAATGACTCTATAAGTCATACAAATAACTTGATTTATTTCGCGATTTTTGAGTTCTAGAGGCAAGTCATTCAAATGACACAATTAAGCCATTTGAATGACTCGTGCCAAGGGCGTTTTATAGATGCAAGAGGCTCATTTCTGTTGATCTCTTTCTCTCTTTCTAACCTCATTTTCTTCCTTCTCTCTAGATAACCCAAAACCCTAAATCAAATCCACCCCAAACCTTGCATATCACTCCAAATCACTTCAAATCCTTCACTCCACCTTCATTATCATCATCATCCTTCCTAATTCTCTCTCTACAACCTCCATTGGAGCTCTCTTGGAGTTTTTAGTGGTGATCCTAGGGCTACCAAAAAATTCCTTTCTCTTGGGTCATCAAGGGTAATTTATTAACTTAAATCTCTTGTTGGTGTTGTGATTAAGTTGGGTACTTGATTATTCAAGTCTATGATTTGATTACTTAGAACCCTAGGTTGAGATTTTGCGAATATTAGTGATTTGGGTTAAATTGATCCTAACCTATGACCTTATTGTCTTATCTATAGCGTTGGGAAGCTTCGGTGATTTCCCCAAGTTTCGGCCAATCCGTAGATCAATTAATTTTTCTACCTCCTTGAAGCTTGTGTTGTGAGAGTTAGTTGTAATTGTAGTTTATTTTCCCATATTAATATGTGTGTGTGTGTGAATTGAAAAAAAAAAGTGTTTTCAAAAGTGTTGGAAGAGAATCAACTTGGTTCTTTTGAGAAATTTAAGAAATGTGAAGTATTTATTTTTTAAAGGAAAATATTTTATGAACTAACACGTGGGACAAGACCTATTTGTAATCTTTGCATGAGAAAATCATTTACCACATATGGTTTTACATTGGCAATTTTCTATTCATTTGGAAAACAAATGCTTTGTGATTAAGACGCTAATAAAATGAAGATTAGATTGGTTTTGGTTTATGAATAGATTTTGTCTGAAATGAATGCTTTTAGTGTTAGAAAAATGGTTTAGGGTGAACACCTGCAGGATCTGTAGCCAACGACAATAGGCGTTCGACTTGGTGCACCATGACTTTTGTCCTCGCTAGTAAGGGACAGATCATACTAGCCTGGTACGTAGTCCACGTTCTAGTAATATGCCCTCTCTAGTAAGGGACATATTATACTAGCCCGAAACATTGAAATCAATGTCTTTAGTTTGTTAAGTGTACGTTAGAGTAACAACTCTAACACATTGTTGATGTGGTATTATATCCTAGCATGATGAAATTCCTTGAATATGTGGTTTATGGAAAATTTATGTTGAACCTAAAAAAGAATATTTTTTATTTGATACATATATTGTAAATATCATAACATTTTTCTCACTTGTCCCATGTGTGTTATAATTACATTTACCTACCACTAAGTTTCCAAACTCACTCTTCGTTGTTTCCCGCTTTTCAGATATAGGTGCGGGTCCGAGTTCCATTCCTCCCACCTCTTAGATTGCAGGAGATTTTCTTCTTGTGGTGAGTCCAACTTGTACTAGGCTATACTCATTTTCTATTCTATTGTATTTTCTTGGCTTAGAACGCTCCAATAAACTCACAAGCAAGATCTCATCGATTCTCACTTTCATGATCATGTATTTTTATGTTGATTCAGATTTAAATATGTAATTTAATAATTATTTTGAACTTGCAAACTTGCATGTTTTCTTTTGTTTGAGAAAGTCTTGGATTTGCGAATGGATTTATTGAATTGCGAATTGATATCAATTATTTGTTTTCTTTGTTGGGATAAGCCTATATACAAGGGAAACTATGTCCGTTTTTCTGAAAATTTTGATATGCAAGGCTTGCTAGGGGTCGTGGTCAACGAAACACCTCTGCTAACTGCCCACGCTATAGTCGTAAGCAATGATCACAAGGTTGTTATCTGCTTTGGTTGGGTTACTTCTAGCCCCTACTTTTAGCTTTGCAAATATTTCTTACTCGAAAATATGGATCCTTTTGAAACATTTTCTTTTTCTTTATTAACTCATAAACTAGGAGCCGTGCGTGTTCAAGAAATCATATATATATATATATATATATATATGCAAGCGATAGAGTCCCATTGAACTTAAAGGATAACTAATCCATTGGATATTCATACAGAATATTTCATGTTATATGTGTATACAATCATATGATCCAGAATACAATTACACATTTGATTAATATTACTTATTACATTTAATGCACATAATCGTTAATGGCCTATCTAGACCATTTAACTGATACAGAATACAAAACAGTAATCGCCTCCGCGTGTAGATAAAGCGTGTACTCTCTGTTTCTCCTCGGGAGTTCCTTCCTGCTTGAAAACCTTCAGCCGTCCTATGGCGTCTCGCCCTTGTCTGTGAACTAATCGTATTCTCCTGGAACCATAAATGAGTGGGGGTGAGAACATTTTGCCCTCAGTGGGAATCCTTAGCCCTACTACTAACGTTTCTTTACTTAGTTATGATCCAGGCCACTCAAGAGATCTCTAAGTGTCATTGCATCCTAAACTCCCTACTGGTTATTATCATCCGTCCTAATCCTGAGTAGCTTTATCTAGTTTACTAGGTAACCGGGGATTTCTAATCTTTACATTACCTATGGATTCGTGCTTATTAACTTTATTCGCTTAAGTAATGTGATGTCTGATCATATACTCGCGTGGTCTATAACGTTCATATAGGCCGTCTTGAGAGTTCTCTTAATGGTAACTTATAGTACTTACATACATACATACATGCATACATACATACATACATACATACATACACCACATATCTTATGCATGAGGGGATCTGAGATTCTCTTACGCGCCCTATCAAGCTTGTGTATCGAGTCGCGTCTTTCTTAGTTCTTTATGTCCTTCCACCTTTGTAGTCGTGGCCTCCGGCTACAACCTACTTGCATTTTTGTATCGTTGTCGATCTGACAGTGCTCTGACCGGTGTGGTAGCTAACCACGCATGCTCTTTGGCGTAAATCATCGAACAACGATAGGAACAACCATCCAGCTTGGGGGATGGTGAGGGGCCTGCCCTATTCGACGCGACCAGGCATGGACTCGTGATTTCCTTGGCCTTCCCTATTCGACGCGATCGGGAATGTACACCGACTGTGCTGGCATGCCCTGTTTGACGGTACCAGAAGTGTACTTTTTTTTATATTCTTTGGGACTTGTGACATCACGTCCTTGAGTACTTATCTTTTCTTTCTTAACATAAACATAAAATCAGGTCGATGGCTGCGTAAACTCATTAACCAATCCATCTTGCTGAACTGGCAAGGGGCTTGTCCGTTGGACGTGCCAAGAGAAGAGATAACCCTAATATATAGCTATGCACTTTCTTCAACGTACATCGGGCCCTCTGTGGCCGGACCTTCTTAAGATTTCACCTTTTTTCCCTGGGATTCAGTTATGATCTTTAAGACATTAGGCGGTGACTTTCTAGTTTTCTACAGTCGTCCTAAAGCCTTAATGACGACCGAGTCCTCATAATGCATGTTAGCATAACACATCCTTTCATAATCATTTTCAACAACAAATATAACTTCCAGAGGTCTAGTGCTTGTTGGAATGTGTGGGTAAGCTAAAAACTTAAGTATTTCAGTGGTCATTCGAATGACTAAGGCAGTTCATTCGAATGACACTGAAATTTGGCTCTCGGGTTAGTAAAATTCATGAGTCATTCGAATGACCTAGCGCAGTCATTCGAATGACCTAAAAATTTGGCTCTCTGTTTGTAAAAATCATGAGTCATTCGAATGACCAGGTCTAGGTCATTCGAATGATCTGGCAATTTTGCTCCTAGATGAGTGAAATTCATGGTCATTCGAATGGTCATGCTTAGTCATTCGAATGACCTTGCGTTAGACTCATTCACAATGTAGTTTCTTGCCTATTTTTCACATGTTTTCCCTAAAAAATCATTTAGGCTTTCCACATGTTCCAACCATCACTATAATACATTTTTCTATCTCAAAAACACAAAATCATTTAATCACTATCACAACCATACATATTTACTAGATAATATCTATTACGTTCTATTTTCTTATAGCACACACATAGCACTTAAAAATCACCAAGGAGGTGAGCAAACTAGGGTTACCCACTAGCTTCCTAAGCGTATTTGGAGACGATGAAAGTTGTGAGAAAATGTTCCCATGAACGTTGGTGTGATCCTGCTATTTTTCCTTAGTTCGCCAGCGTAACCGCAGAGTGTACGAACGAAACAAAAATAAATGGAAGTATATGAAAACTAATGAAGCAGCACTGAGGCCACGAAGTGCGATTTATAGGCACTTGATGCGGTGGCCTCAGCTGTACTTTCATTATATTATTATTATTATTATTATTGTTATTATTATTATTATTGTTATTATTATTATTATTATTATACATCCTTATCCCTACTTAACTTTTAAGTTTTGCATTAATCTTTGCAGGGATAAGCTTTAATTATTAAAGCTTCTGTGGTCATGCAATCAATTTTGATCATGTTTGATCGCGTTTGGTCGTTAATCGTTCATGTACGGATGTCCTAAAAATATTTTCAACATGTCGTCGTGATCTACTAATTTTTCTTATGAGGAATTTAAGTTAGGTCAAGGTATTCATAAAATTATTTTCATAATCATAATAGTGGATTTTACGGATACCTTTGAGTCATAATTAAATTCCGGTGATGATCGAAAATCGATCCAAATCTCGTGAAGTTTCCGTGAGATTGCGAAACCACTATTTTGACTGATATTTTGGAGAAATAAATTTTTATAATTAAATTTCCAGTCTAAATAATCGTCTCGCATATACTTTAATTACGTACAATTATTAATTACACAAAATCCTTATAAGGGAAAAGTCGGGATGTTACAGTGGTGTCCTATGCTCCAGTCATAACTCCGGTTGGGTCATGACATAACCTAAGAAAAGAGAAAGACCGAAAGTGTTAACGAAGTAGTGCAAGTTTACAGGCTTCTTTTATAACCTACTTTCTTATCTCACTCAAGCTATTCTTGCTGATGTGGTACTCATAAAAGTTAACGACTAAGTATGAAATTCAGCTCCTTTTTTTCTCTTCCATGAAGACTTAAGAAATTATTTTTATATTAAAATATATCATTATGTATATACCATAAACCATTCTACTTATATCAAAGAGTCGTTCTTCATATATCCATCATGTTAGACCCTCCTATGTGCCATAAGGTTTTAATGAATTTTTATCTACTAATCTCATAATCATTGGGGTACTTAATGGATGTTTTTAAACCAAATAAATTCATTTCATAGTCTTCTTAATATAACTTAACTGATAGGCAAATATTTTATTTGTCGGATGTTATGTGTTAACCAAGACAAAATTTTGTCTTATTAATATATTTCTTTAAATATTTTACACATTTTGGAATCTTTTTTGGAGATCCAATGATACTTAAATCACTCACTTATACTATGATAATTTATAAATTAGATTCAAACCCTCTTATTAAAATACATAGATAAATGAGATCATTTTTATACTCATATTTCAATAATTATTGGCTCAAGCGATTGTACCCTAATTATTGTTTTAATTCATATCAGAATTGTTGAAGTCTTAATGAACTAATTTCCCAAAAAAAATTATATGCTTCAACCATTTTAAATCATTGGGAATTTTTAGAAAATTTTGCTAGCTATTAATCCGTATAAATAGGCTTATAGACGCATGTCTAGTTTCTTTATTAACTACCAGAATAAAATTAAATCCACCATAGGAGAACATATCTCTATATAGTTAATGTTAAGTTTTCTAAAAAGTCTTGTGTTATAAGTCGTGCTTTCTCATCTTTCCCCGTTTCATTTTTGCACAAAAACTCATTTGTATCCCATTGGCTTTACACCTTCTGGTACTTGATAATAGATTCCAAAAACTTCATTTTTTTCAAGTGAAGTTGATTTTAATATAAATTGCATCTTTTCACATTAGTCAATCATTTCTCTGTCTACATTCTTTGATAGATTTTTATTCAATACCCTTATCTTACTTTATTATTTCAATAGAAACATTATGTACAAATAACATTGTCAACATTAATATGATTTCGAACGGTTACATATTTTTCATAAAGACATAATTCATCGAGATCTCTTTATTTTTGCCATTTTTCAGGTACTTGAACCACTTCTGGGGTTTCATCAATAGTTATGTCTTCAAGGTCTTTTTGAGTACATGCATCTATATTATGACCATCTTCATTAATTGTTCCCTTCCATTTTAAAGGAACTTTCATATTTGGAACCGACTGTGTTATCACGCTTCAAACGTGACTTACTATTTGCGCTAATAGGTTGTTCTTCTAGGACACAAATTTAAATTGGAACATTAATTTGAAGCTGGTATATGAGCATTCATAACTCTCTTTGCGTCAGTAAATAAATATGTCAGTTGATCTTATTGGAAATTTATATTTCCAATATTTGTGGGCTCATATTCGTTAACGATTATAGTAGCTATTTATCATAAATGGCTTAATTTGGTGACCTAATTATTTGGTTAAAAGCCTGTTAGACTTAAAGAAAAACTAATGAGGGCCCAAATGGGTAGATGCCAGTATTGGCCCATCAGTGGATAATGGGAACCCTGATGAGCTTAAATACGTTAGGAACGGTTATGGTCCCCAACACACACCAAATCAGAAAACGATTCACTTCTCCCCATCTGAAGAGAAACAGAAGGTCCCATTGAGGAACTAAGGAGGTTTGGTTGAGGAAGACTACGAAACCAACGCTCTCGTTCGTGATCAGTTGCACGAAGGGATTCTTATCGCTAAACCATGGATACAGGTATTTATGTAATCCTATAATTCTTAGTAATCTGACGTGATGTAAATCGTTAATTTCTAACAGATCTGCAATATTTTACAAATGA
>QANU01110309.1:0-19428 GCA_003254905.1 Nissolia schottii
CTTACTTCCTAAGTTACACATACTCACATATTTCACATAATCACATAATCACATAATAAGCTTTGGTGCGTGTCCACTTATAACCGTGCCCATTTTAATTATAAGCTTCTTCGCACTTCCACATATGTACAGTTATATCACTTAGAGCACATACTTCAAGCTCAACCCCCCCGTAACGGTGGCTTACCGTGACAGGCTTCCTTAGTGTCTCAGTACCGTGAGGACTAGGCCGCACTAAACCTCAGTAGCTCATGATAGGAGAATCCATCCTTATGCTAGGTGAGTATTCCCGCCTGTCACGCGGGTGACCGGGTTCGATCCCCGGCAATGGCGCCAAATTTGATGAAATCCTTTTTAATCACTTTCTCGGATCTTGACATAGCTTAGGTTTTGTCACAACCATGCCAAGCTCGTCGAAAGCTTCTGTGCGCTTTTGTCGTTCAAATTAAATATATACCTACTTTACGGCTTTCAGATCCACAAGGGATCCAATTGCAGTATAGTCGGGTATAGTCGAATCCATAGAGAGTTGAAAAAATACCGTTCTTGAGTTTGTTTAATTAAACAATGGAGTGAAGGTTTTGATAATTTGTTTTACTAAACTAAATAAGTAAATAAAAAGCATAAAAGTAAATAGGAAACAAATCAGAGGTAGTTCCGGAGCTTGTTGGGAATTTTAATCACATCATAGTTTCATGTATCCAGTTACTCATTACATAGAACTATCATTTGATTGCCCGCAACCAGTTCTTAACTTGTCATCACTTTCGTGCATGACAAGATCACAGGTTTCCTTTGTTAACCTGTCACTTTCGCACACAAGCTTAACAAAGTATGTCAGCATTAATCCAGATGTTAACACGGCTAATCTTTATTCCAGTTAAGGCAACAAGATTATAAGAAATGGTTTAGCTCCGACTCTAATGATTGTAACTCGCGTTCACAACGTTCAAATCTAGAATCTAGTTAAGCATAATGATGTTGATCTTAACTTGGTTATGATTCAATTAGTATAACTACCGTTCATACAACTAAATCCCAAATCAAGAATCAAAACATTAAACAAAGACTAGCATTAAACATAAAACCATTCAAGCAATCATAAGGAAAGGATAGATTCATATGTAAAAGTTACATGGATACAAGCAAACTTACAATAATGACCAAAATCCCAACAAAAAGAGGATTAGGAATCCATCTTACAAGAGTATCTTGGAGGCAAGGTTTTAGCCACTTACCATGACACGTACTCACGCTATCATTGCCATGGCTTCGCCGAGCTTCCTCGATCTCTCGGCTCTTTCACAAGCCTCGTCTTTGTTCCTAATCTAACCTAAACTAAAAACTACAATGGAAAATGTAAAGAATGGAATTTTGAAGGGAAGAGGGGATGTTGGATGGATGGTTTCGAATGGGCACGGCCTCCTATTTATAGGGCAAGTTTGGGTCCTTCGCTCAGCGGTTTCGAGCGATACGCTCTTAATCGCTGAGCGGCGGCGCACCTTAGCTGAGCGATTGTACTTTTACGCGTCTTCATTAATTGCTCGTCAGCTTTTGTAGGTCGGTGCTGACATGGCAGGCGGCGCCAGGCTGGCTCCAGCTGGCACAATGATTGCGCCTCGTGCAAGTTGCTTACCGACATAGGTTCGCTGACCGATAATCTTTGCACCGCTGAGCGATTATCCCTTAACCGCTGGGCGATGAGTTGTTATTAGCTGAGCAGTCCTATCGCCAGAATCTTCTCTTTTAAGCTCTTTTCCAATTCTTCCATTTTCTTCCATTCTTCATGGGATTATTCTTTAGTTAGGCTACTTGCATCCATCTTCCAAAATATTTTAATATCCTACAAAAATATGGGGAATTCATTAGATAATTCATTAAAACATAAACAATTAAATGCCTTTTAAAATGATCAAAATTGCGTATTTTGGGCATTTAACACTCCCCCTGACTTAAGACCTTGTTTGTCCTCAAACAAGAGGTAGTAGAATTATTTTACAAGAGATCAATGCTTATGAACAATTAGTTATTACAATGAATTGAAAAGTTCCAGATAGTTTAAACTTGAGACCATGTGAAACATAAAAGAATTTGAGCAAGCAAGCCAAATGCACAATTACTTGAATGGCATAAGCAAATCACACTATCCAATGTCTTTTCCACCAAGGCAATTATCTTTATGCACACAATGGTCAATGGACCAATTTAGGGTGAGTGTTTATGCTCATGGTCACCATTGAATCACAACAATTTAAATTTGTTACCTGTCTCATCATTTAATGCATAGTATGGTCACGCAAGGATCACGAAGGACTTTAAAGGGTTGTAATGGGGCTAGGCTACAAAGAACATTGGTTTTTCTGGGTGTGCAACTGTTTTCCAATTAAGAGAGCACCAACTTCTTGTTGTCACCTGTTTTCTCCAACAATTTCTTTTTTCTTTTTCAACCCTTGTCTCCTGATTCTCTTTTCTCTCTATCCCTTTTTCTTTTTCTTCTTTTTGTTTTGGGATAGAATGTGTAAAAGATAGAGAGAAAGAAAATTCACACAGAGATTTATACTGGTTCGATTCCTTAACGGAAATCTACGTCCAGTTCTTCAAACGCCAAACTCAATTTTCTTTCACACCAGTTTTCAAGTACAAAGACAACAATAATTCCTTTCACTCAGGAATTTTTCAAATTAAAACAGAAACTTGAAACAAACTCTTTCTCTCAAGCTATCTGTTTTTCACCAAAACAATTCTCAAAAATATTTTCCAAACAATGAAGACACTCAACAATTTCAAACCAAAGTATAGACCAAGATTAATTAGAGATTGAAAGGTAGGTAAAGCTCTTGGGAGAAAATATCACGAATGGATTTTTGGCTCTGGTGTCTTGATTTTCAAAGTGATCAATGGTCACTTATTTATACTCGATTCTTGAAGCTTCAAGACCATCATCTTCTTTATTTTTGCCATGATTCCTTCTTCCTTGATTTGTGCCCTTTCTTCATTTGTCTTCAATCATCTTGATGTTTTTGCCTCTTGACTGTTGTAGTAGGAGAACTTCTTGCTCCAAGAATGTTGTTTTCCAACTTTGTACCCATTACCTTTGTGTGACCGTTGGGAAGAGATTGTGATTTTAGCTTTCCTCCTTTTTGCACACTTCACGTTTTTTCCAACTCGTTGGAAGCAGATTTTGTTTCATGATTTTTGCTTTCTGTTTTGGTTAGTCTTCTCCACGTGATTCTTCATAAAATTATTTCTTTCCACTTTGTATCCACACGGTTTTGCAAGGAGAGCTCCATGACATTTGCTTTCCTAAAATTTTTATTGTATCAAGTTCAGCCTTTCCCCTTTATTTTTGGTGTACTTCACGTGACCTTCTTTCTTTTTGTCAAAGAAGAATTGCTTTTATTTCTTTGTCTTATTCTCCATCTAAGGCTATATCATAGCTTTTTGTTGTACATGGAGATTGCTTGTCAATATCTTCTAATTTGTTTCTCTTTCCACCTTTTCCATAAATGCTTGTCAATATCAAGTAGTAGTCTTCCATACTTTTTCTTTCTTAGAATAGAGTATTCTTCCTTTTTCCCTTAGATTTTGCTGATACATTCCTGCAACATGTTTTCTTTTAATTAAATTATGAGCACATGTTGTTGCTCTTTCAAATCGAAGTTAGCCCATAAATCTCTCTTCTTTCCTATTTCAAATATAATTTTCCTTTTCTTCCTTTTATTCCAGCATCAGTGCATGCTTTCCTTTCTAATGTTGATTTCTCTTCTGTCATTTTCTCAATTAAAAATATTTCCAGCTGCTGTCCGAAAATTTGCTGTCCATAGTCCCTTCCTTTCTTTTTTTTTCTTGAGATATTACAAATGCTAACTTGGGACAAGAGAAGATAATATTGCTAATTTTATTTATCCTGAAACACTAGTACACATGTTAGAACGTTCATATAATGTTTGTCATCATCAATTTTATTTTCCAAATTTAATCAACAATCTCCCCCTTGATGACAAACATTTAATAAGAATTTGAGAGTATTTCAATTTACCTCTTTTGGCTGATTTTCTCCCCCTTAATGTGTGCTTTTCTTATGTAACCAGAATAATTGACTTCTTATCAATCAATTTTGACAGAATTATATTATTCTCGAGTTTCTGTTTGAGCTTCAGTTTTATCTTGATTTCTTCATTCAGAAATTCAAGATAGCTGAATTCACTTATCAGTGAATAATTTTGAATTTAGCCCTTCTTGATTTCTTCCTCTTTTTTAACGAGAAAAGGAAGATACAAGGTGGGCTTCACACACATGCAAGCATACATAAACATGCAATGAGAAATCCAAGTCCATTCAAGTTCAACCTTCACATATAACATACAATGACTTGCATAGTCTCCAATTATAGTTTGAAAGTTTGAGTGAATGTGTATGCATGTGCAGAGTTTATGTGATTTTAGTGTAAAACAATTTTTATAAGCAAAGTTTTAATCTCATAGGAAGAATTTGTTTTGTAGATAAGTAAAAGAATTTCAGGAGACAAGTTCATATACTTGATATATTACCTATTGTTGTTTCGTGGTGCATGCTCTGCTCCTTTTATTCTCCCCCTTTTGTCATCAAGGGGCAATTAATCGGAGGATTCGGAGTCAGAAGGGAGTGTATTCTTGATCTTGGTGTGGAGATGTTTTACACGTGCTTGATCTTGGTGCACAAATATTGCCATAAATTGTGCACTTGGATAAATTATGATCTTAGAAAGACAATATCAATTAGTGAAGTGTGAATGTGCTTTGAATGAAAAAAATAGAGCAGGTATAATAAATTGTTCCTTTTTCTTTTTGAAACAAAACGCACACATATTAAAAAAATTGTCATTATGATAAGTATCATTTCTAAGCAAGGAAATAATTAAAAGGCACTCATGATGAATGAATAACTATATTTTACACAGAAGAACATGATGCCACGGTTATTGTGGAAAAAATTGATTTTGAAGGGAAAGGATATATGGAAAGAATAATTTCACTCTTGCTCTTTTCTTTAAAAAAAAATGAGACAGCATATTCGGTTATGGCAATTAGAGGAGCAAAAAGATCTGTCCGCAAAAGTCACATAAATGAATAATTTCTCATATTAATGGTTTTTGGCTAATTGAGTGTGATGAAAAAGTGTGGGATATGAGAGGTTGAAAAGATGTGACCATGGAAGTGTAAGAGATTTGACAAGAGCTCTTTGGAAACATAAAAAGTGAGGGGAATAGTACTTAGGAGGGCGTGATATGCAGTCTTTAGGAGATGTAAAAAAAATATATTATTTTGGGAGGAAGAGATGTATATAAATGATATATATAATATTATGCTTGTCTTCCTTCTAAGGCATAAGAATAAATTAGATATATTAGAGAAAAGAAAAAAATGTCATCAAGAGAAAAAAATACCTGTTGTCCACGTTAACTTCATCACATTTAAGGGATAATCATGAAGAGTTCAAATTTAAATCATAATAAATAATTATGCCATTTGGAAATAAAAGGAATATAAGAAGGTGGGCATAAAAAAAAAACGTGATGCTTCATTCTTGCAATTTCCTGAAAGCATATATTGTCACTGCAATTAATAGTCACAAGTATGGAAAATTTCAAACAAAGAGTCAGTTATATTGGATTGTTGCTCTTACTTTTTAAGAACACAATTTACACAAAAATTATGTAATCACAGTAAATGTCCTTCTTTAAGCAAATATGCATCTATATTATAAGCACTCACAGATATAAGGAATAAACAATTGTGATACCATGAGAAATTAGTTTTAAAGAGAAATTATGGAAGAAGAATTTTCACTCTTGTTCTTAGAGAGAAAAAAAATTACAGCATATTTGATTAGATTAAGAGTAACATGGATGAATAATATGTGCAGATACTGAACTAATTACTTACATGTTAGCAGCTTCTGGTCTAGCAAGAGAGAACAGTCACAAATATGTTAATACAGATAAGTTTTACAAATAGAGATAATCATTCACATTACAGAAAAAATTTTTATGTTAGATCAAATATACAGGTTAAGCCAATCACTTTTCTAAGCATGCAAAATCTTTCTTCCAGTAGTGGTTTTGTGAGGAGATCAGCCAGTTGATTATCAGAGTTCACAAATTGAATGTCAATATTTCCTTTTTGTACATGTTCTCTGATAAAATGATGCCTAATTTCGATATGTTTTGTTCTAGAGTGTAGTATAGGATTTTTTGAAAGATTTATAGCACTCATATTGTCACATAAAAGAGGAATATTTGTATAATGCAAATCATAGTCAATCAATTGGTGTTTCATCCATAATAATTGAGAGCAGCAACTCGAGGCTGCCATGTACTCAGCTTCTGCAGTTGACAATGCAACTGTATTTTGTTTCTTGCTATTCCAAGAAACCAATGAGTTTCCAACAAAGCAACACAATCCACTTGTGCTTCGTCTGTCAATTCTATCCCCTGCATAGTCTGCATCACAGAATCCAGTTAAATCAAATGATACACTCTTAGGATACCATAAACCCAGTTTCTTGGTTCCAAGAAGGTATCTTAAGATTCTCTTTAATGCAGTTATGTGCGATTCTTTGGGACATGATTGGAATCGTGAACATAATCCCACACTGAACGATATGTCAGGTCAGGATGATGTTAGATACATTAGAGATCCAATCATTCCTCTAAATCTAGTTTCATCTACATATTTACCATTTTCATCCTTGTCAAGTTTGGAATTTGGATGCATTGGTGTAGCCATTGGCTTAGCATTTTCCATTCCAAATTTCTTAAGGATGTCGTTGGTGTATTTTTTTTGATTTACGAATGTACCTTTTGGCATTTGTTTAATTTGTAGGCCAAGGAAAAATGAGAGTTCTCCCATCATACTCATATCAAATTCATTTTTCATTAACCTTGAAAATTCCTCACATAGATTTTCATTGGTTGATCCAAATATAATGTCATCAACATAAACTTGAATAATTAAGAATTCATTGTTTGAATGCTTAATGAAGAGTGTAGTGTCAACTTTTCCCCTTATAAATTTGTTTGTTAAAAGGAATGCACTAAGTCTCTCATACCAAGCTCTTGGAGCTTGTTTTAGTCCGTATAAGGCTTTTGAGAGTTTGAGTACATGATTTGGTTTTTCTTTATTTTCAAAACCTGGGGGTTGTTTGACAAATACTTCTTCATTTAGATAGCCATTCAAAAAGGCACTTTTAACATCCATTTGAAATAATTTAAACCCTTGATGAGCGGCATATGCTAGTAGAATTCGAATGGCTTCCATTCGAGCTACTGGGGCATATGTTTCATCAAAGTTTATACCTTCTTGTTGGTTGTATCCTTGGGCTACGAGTCGAGCTTTGTTCATAGTGATCTTTTCACTTTCATCCATCTTGTTTCGGAATACCCATTTTGTTCCGATAATAGAGCCATTCACAGGTTTGGGAACTAGAGTCCACACTTCATTCTTCTCAAATTGTTTTAGTTCTTCTTTCATGGCTTCCACCCAAGCTTCGTCCTTTAGAGCTTCATGGATGGTTTTGGGTTTTATGTTTGAGATGAATGCCATATGATTATGTTGTGGTTGTTTGAATGATGACCTTGTTCTCATTTCTTGAGAGGCTTCTCCAATTATGAATTCGTGTGGATAGTGGCTAGATGATTTCCATTCTCTTGGTTTTCTTATTCTTGAGAGTGGTTGGTTTTGTGAGGTTTCTTCTTCAGATTCTTTATTTTCTTCAGGAGCAGATTCGGGATTATCTCCTTGATTTTCAGGAGCATTTTCGAGAAAATCTTCTTGATTTTCAGGAGCATTTTCAGTAACTTCTCCTTCAGTTTGCTTTTCCTCAAAGACCTGATTTGAGGGTGAGTTTCCTGCAAATTCAATCTCATTTTCCCTTGTTAGGGAGTTAGTCTCACAGAAAGTGACATTGATAGATTCTTCAACAGTTTTGACATTTAAGTTGTAAACTCTATACGCTTTGCGTCTTGATGAATATCCAAGAAAAATACCGTCATTTGTTTTTGAATCAAATTTTCCCAGATTTTCTTTTGTGTTGAGAATAAAACATTTGCATCCAAAAATATAAAAGTAATGAAGAGTAGGTTTGATTCCATTCCATAGCTCATAAGGTGTCTTTTTCAAAGTTTTTCTTATAATAGTTCTGTTTAAAATATAACATGCGGTGCTTATAGCTTCTGCCCAAAAAAACTTTGCTACATTATTTTCATTTAACATAGTTCTAGCCATCTCTTGTAATGATCTATTTCTTCTTTCAACTACTCCATTTTGCTGAGGGGTTCTTGGACATGAAAAGTTATGAGACATGCCATTTTTATTACAAAAATTTTCGAAATGTTGGTTTTCAAATTCTTTACCATGATCACTCCTAATTGTTATAATGGAGGTTCCTTTTTCATTTTGAATTTGTTTACAAAGTTTTTCAAATAAGCTAAATGCTTCATCCTTATGAGCAAGAAATAATACCCAACCAAACCTAGAATAGTTGTAACATCCTGAATTTTCTCCTTACGAGAATTTCGTGAAAATCCCCATTTTTGACTTAATTAAAAGCACTTTAGATGCGATTATTTGGACTGGAAAATTATTTAGAACATTAATCGCTTTCAAACGCCAGTCAAGTAATCGTTTCTTGATCTCGCGGAGTGCCACGAGGTCCGTGCTAAATTTTGACAAAAATCAGAATTTCGGTAGACGCTTAAGGTATCTGTGAAAATTTCCTCCCGGTAATAAATTCACGAATACCTTAACCGGACATACCTCTATGATCCGGGAAATTAGTAGATCGCGGATATGTGCTCGGAATATTTTTAGAATATCCGAACACTACCGAAAAATGACAAAACGCGATCAAACATGATCGCGAAATAAATTTACCTGGTTTAGAAATTCATTCTCACGTTAGTAACAGGGAAATATAGAAAAGTAAAGAAAAGGACAAGAGGGAAAATAATTAAAAAGGTGAACGGCAAAAGGGAAAAACAAAGTTAGGATATAAAGGGAAATAAAAATTAAAGGAAGGGCAAAAGGGTAAATAAACTTAAAAGAATAATTTTGAAAAAAAAAGGAAAAGAAATGAAAAAGAAAAGGAAAAGAAAGCAATAGCTTCTTCACGAAGCTAAGGCACCCCTGTGCCTATATATATGAACTCACGGCCTCAGTGCCATTTTCTTAAGTTTTCATCTGTTGTGCTGTTACTCTGTCCGAGTGTGCGCGCGACGATTACTCTATCGGACTCAGGAAAAATAGTAGGATTATCTTAAAGCTCTCGGGAGTTGTTTCTGACAACTTCCAAGTGTGCCTGGAAAGTGTGTAATCCTAAGCCCACTGTCTATGTGGATTTCTCTGTGATTTTATCTGTATATTTTTATGTATTGGAATTAGCAAACATTATGTGAAAAATATGGAGAGTAAATTGTGAAGGTAGTTTTGAGTACTTATGATGTTAGACAAATTTAACTGTACTGATTGGACCATTGGAGAAGCAGAAATGTTACGCACTGAAAACCCCGGAGAAGTTACTCTCACTGAGCGATTTTTTACTGTGGGATTCGAATGAAATCCCCAGGGATTCGAATGAATTCCCAAGGATTTCAGTCGAATGCAGGAGGTTTCAATCGAATGAAAGTCTGAGCAGGATTTCAATCAATTGAATTCTCAAGGGATTCGAATGAAAAAACTCGTAGGGTTTCATTCGAATGCACCCCTAGTCATTCGAATGAAACCTAAAGCCTTTGAGTCTCCTAGCTTTTCTACATGTTCCAACCAGCATAGAGGCTCAGATTATTATATATGATTATAACTATTGATGTATGATGTGATTATGTGATTATGTGTGGATAAAGCATGCATCATGAGGATAGATCACTAGAGGTGACTGTTTAATGAATGAGTAATAAATGAAGATGAGAATGAAAAGTAGGAATAAGAGCATGATGAGAAAATATAAATGTGCATACGAGAGAAAAGAATGATGAGACGCATGACATGAGATAGAAAAAATGAATGGATTATGATGTGATGGATATGTGCATGATATGGTCCGCTTCCGGCTTAGCCACGAGGGCAGCCCCTCGCCACCCGGGAAGGGCGTGGAGTCATGTTTGCCCGGGGAACAGACAGAGAAGGCAGGTCGTACACCACCATGGGGACGACGGTCCTGAGGTGTACGAGGGAGTACTGGGACACAGGAAAAGAAAGGATAATGAGACCGAGGACCAGGAGTTCATGCCTGGCTCGGATGATGAATGATGAGAACATGCATTCAATTCTGTGCAACATCGGTGCGATGACCCCTTGCATTGATATGATGAAATGTCCCGTGGCTGGCAAGCATGGTGGAATGTTTACCGCGCAACATATGCGTGATGACCTGTGTGTCTGTCAGCATACATGTTTATGATGTGGTTATGTAACGATGGTTAGGAGTAGAAAGCGCGAGAACCTAGATAAGCAAGACTAGTTCCCTGATCACGTATTAACATAGATAAAGCTGTTCAGGATCCTAGGACAAGATAATAACCAGTAGGCTTTGGTAAGTATGCATGATCACTTAGAGATCTCCTGAGCGGCCTGGAGGATACCCGAGTAAATGAGCAGTAGTTAGTGCTAAGGAACCCCACTGAGGACTAAAAGTTCTCATCCCCACTCGGTTATGGATCCAGCAGGTGTACGAGGTGATTGGACTGACAGTTAGTGGAGGTCAAGACACAGGGACGATGCTGACACGATGAATACATATGTTTTGGAGAATATATGTTTTGTATTATGTATGAGGACTCAGATCCATTTTGTGTACATATGTATTAGTATGATGATGTGTACTTATGTTGGACCTTGGTTGTATCTATATATACATATGCACATATACTCTTTATGTTCTGCTTCAGTTACCTTTAGCCTATAGCGATTGTTGTTATACGTTCTCTAAATCACGCACGGCCCCTAATTTACAAGCAGATATTGTAAAAGAATAATTTTCAAATTGGTCCATATTTTCGTATAAGAACTATTTGCAAAGATAAAAGTAAGGGTAAAAGTTAACCTGACACAACGCATAACAACCCTGTGAGCATTGCTTGCTACCATGGAAGCAGGCAGTTAGCAGGGGTGTTACAGTTGGTATCAAAGCAATTTAGTCCTTAAAGGGCCTGGGGCTGAGCTGCATTATGCTTTCGAGCATGTTCACAGTGCATGACTCTACTAAGATGTATGTGCTATGTTAAGTGTACCAGCCTTTCCCGAGACTGATCAACTTGGGATCTGTGCAGGTACAACTCCTAGCCATGCCGTCGCGTAGGGATCCAGCACAACCTAACCACGAGCAGGTGGACCTCGCAGACATGCTTCGGGAAATGGTCCAGACGAATGCTCAGATAGCCGCTGCCTTGATTCAAAGGGACGTCCCACAGACACCGCAAGAGGTAGATGGTCAGAAGTACATCCAATTCACCCGGGCGAATCCACCCAAATTCGAAGGAGTCATGGACCCCGGGTTGGTCCATAGTTGGATTAGGAAGATGGAACAAGTCTTTGAGAACATAGCCTGTACAGAGGCACAAAAGGTGAAGTTTGCAGCTAGGCAGTTCGACGGAGCTGCGGGGGAATGGTGGGAGACAGCCAGGTTGGTTTTGGAGCAACAGGAAGCTCCCGTCACATGGGACCAATTTACAACTATGTTTCTGGAGAAATATTTTCCCCAGGAGTTGTAAGACCGTAAAGAGACGGAGTTTCTGGAATTGAAACAGGGGACGATGTCAGTGGCCGAGTACACGGCCAAGTTTGAGCGGCTCTGCCGGTACTGCAGCACGTACCAGCTTCGTCCAAGCGAGCAGTGGAAGTGTAAGAGATATCAGCAAGGGCTGAGACCGAAGATGCAAGTGTTCATTCCTGCCTGGGGTTTGCCAGATTATGCCACCCTGGTAAACCGATGTCTAGCACAAGAAGAGGCAAATCAGCGGTTGGAGGTGGTCAAGAATAAGAGGAAGGCGGTGGAGCAAGGGAGCCAGTCACAGGAGCCTCGGAAGAAGGGACCTGGAGGACGATATCCATACTAGCCGCAGCAGCAACAACAAGAACTGACCCCAGACCAGCCCCAGCAAGGTAGCTTTCAACCACAACAGGGAGGAGAGTGCAGGCCACCTTGCCAGAAGTGCGGCAAGTTCCACAGTGGGGAGTGTCTGAATGGAAAGGATGTTTGCTACCGGTGTGGAAAGCCCGGCCACTACTCCAGAATGTGTAGGGCAGTCTTACTCGACAGCCAGCCAGGTGTCTGTCACCGATGCGGAGGATGCGGACATTTCGCCAGGGATTGCACCGCGGCCCAACCTGCAACACGACCTACAATTCTGCCGCAGGGACGAGTCTTCACCATGTGGTCCGACTATGAGGATATGCGAAAGGAAGCCGACTCGAAGGATTAAACAGCAGTAAGTGTAGTAGATACCTAGACCTTTAGCTGCGCTAGAATTTCGGGGCAAAATTCTTTTAAGGGGGTAGAACGTAACATCCCGAATTTTCTCCTTACGAGAATTTCGTGAAAATCCCCATTTTTGACTTAATTAAAAGCACTTTAGATGCGATTATTTGGACTGAAAAAATTATTTAGAACATTAATCGCTTTCAAACGCCAGTCAAGTAATTGTTTCTTGATCTCGCGGAGTGCCACGAGGTCCGCGCTAAATTTTGACAAAAATCAGAATTTCGGTAGACGCTTAAGGTATCTGTGAAAATTTCCTCCGGGTAATAAATTCACGAATACCTTAACCGGACATACCTCTATGATCCGGGAAATTAGTAGATCGTGGATATGTGCTCGGAATATTTTTAGAATATCCGAACACTACCGAAAAATGACAAAACGCGATCAAACATGATCGCGAAATAAATTTACCTGGTTTAGAAATTCATTCTCACGTTAGTAACAGGGAAATATAGAAAAAGTAAAGAAAAGGACAAGAGGGGAAATAATTAAAAAGGTGAAGGGCAAAAGGGAAAAACAAAGTTAGGATATAAAGGGAAATAAAAATTAAAGGAAGGGCAAAAAGGTAAATAAACTTAAAAGGATAATTTTGAAAAAAAAAGAAAAGAAATGAAAAAGAAAAGGAAAAGAAAGCAATAGCTTCTTCACGAAGCTAAGGCACCCTTGTGCCTATATATATGAACTCACGGCCTCAGTGCCATTTTCTTAAGTTTTCATCTGTTGTGCTGTTACTCTGTCCGAGTGTGCGCGCGACGATTACTCTATCGGACTCAGGAAAAATAGTAGGATTATCTTAAAGCTCTCGGGAGTTGTTTCTGACAACTTCCAAGTGTGCCTGGAAAGTGTGTAATCCTAAGCCCACTGTCTATGTGGATTTCTCTGTGATTTTATCTGTATATTTTTATGTATTGGATTTAGCAAACATTATGTGAAAAATATGGAGATTAAATTGTGAGGGTAGTTTTGAGTAGTTATGATGTTAGAAAAATTTAACTGTACTGATTGGACCATTGGAGAAGTAGAAATGTTACGCACTGAAAACCCCAGAGAAGTTACTCTCACTGGGCGATTTTTTACTATGGGATTTGAATGAAATCCCTAGGGATTCGAATGAATTCCCAAGGATTTCAATCGAATGCAGGAGGTTTCAATCGAATGAAAGTCTGAGCAGGATTTCAATCGATTGAATTCTCAAGGGATTCGAATGAAAAAACTCTTAGGGTTTCATTCGAATGCACCCCTAGTCATTCGAATGAAACCTGAAGCCTTTGAGTCTCCTAGCTTTTCTACGTGTTCCAACCAGCATAGAGGCTCAGATTATTGTATATGATTATAACTATTGATGTATGATGTGATTATGTGATTATGTGTGGATAAAGCATGCATCATGAGGATAGATCACTAGAGGTGACTGTTTAATGAATGAGTAATAAATGAAGATGAGAATGAAAAGCAGGAACAAGAGCATGATGAGAAAAGATAAATGTGCATACGAGAGAAAAGAATGATGAGACGCATGACATGAGATAGAAAAAATGAATGGATTATGATGTGATAGATACGTGTATGATATGGTCCGCTTCCGGCTTAGCCACAAGGGCGGCCCCTCGCCACCCGGGAAGGGGGTGGAGTCATGTTTGCCCGGGGAACAGACAGAGAAGGCAGGTCGTACACCACCATGGGGATGATGGTCCTGAGGTGTACGAGGGAGTATTGGGACACAGGAAAAGAAAGGATAATGAGACCGAGGACCAGGAGTTCACGCCTGGCTCGAATGATGAATGATGAGAACATGCATTGAAGTCTGTGCCCCATCGGTGTGATGACCCCTTGCATTGATATGATGAAATGTCCCGTGCCTGGCAAGCATGGTGGAATGTTTACCGCGCAACATATGCGTGATGACCAGTGTGTCTGTCAGCGTACATGTTTATGATGTGGTTATGTAACGATGGTTAAGAGTAGAAAGCGCGAGAACCTAGATAAGCAAGACTAGTTCCCTGATCACGTAGTAACATAGATAAAGCTGTTCAGGATCCTAGGACAAGATAATAATCAGTAGGCTTTGGTTAGTATGCATGATCACTTAGAGATCTCCTGAGCGGCCTGGAGGATACCCGAGTAAATGAACAGTAGTTAGTGCTAAGGAACCCCACTGAGGACTAAAAGTTGTCATCCCCACTCGGTTGTGGATCCAGCAGGTGTACGAGGTGATTGGACTGACAGTTGGTGGAGGTCAAGACACAGGGACGATGCTGACACGATGAATACATATGTTTTGGAGAATATATGTTTTGTATTATGTATGAGGACTCAGATCCATTTTGTGTACATATGTATTAGTATGATGATGTGTACTTATGTTGGACCTTGGTTGTATCTATATATACATATGCACATATACTCTTTATGTTCTGCTTCAGTTACCTTTAGCCTATAGCGATTGTTGTTATACGTTCTCTAAATCACGCACGGCCCCTAATTTACAAGCAGATATTGTAAAAGAATAATTTTCAAATTGGTCCATATTTTCGTATAAGAACTATTTGCAAAGGTAAAAGTAAGGGTAAAAGTTAACCTGGCACAACGCATAACAACCCTGTGAGCATTGCTTGCTACCATGGAAGCAGGCAGTTAGCAGGGGTGTTACAATAGTCATCTACGATGACCATACCATATCTTTTCCCACCAAGAGTTTGAGTCTTAATAGGGCCAAAAAGATCAAGATGTAATAGTTCAAGAGGTCTTGAGGTGGAGAGGATATTGTTGGATTTAAAAGAAGTCTTTACTTGTTTACCCTTTTGACAGGGTTCACAAACAAGATCTTTTTCGAATTTTATTTTTGGAATTCCTCTCACCAAATCCCTTTTGACTAATTTAGGGATCTGAAACATTCTTGCATGTCCTAATCTCCTATGCCATAGCCATTTTTCATCTTCAATAGAGGCAAGGCATTTTACATCTTGTACTTTTAGGTCATTTAAGGATATGCAATATACAGTTCCTTTTCTTGGCCCAAAGGAAAGAACTTCATTACTATGCTTTTTATGAATAATACATTTGTTTCTTTCAAATGTTACATTGTGCCCGTTGTCACACAGTTGACTGATACTCAATAAACTATGCTTCAATCCTTTTACAAGATATACGTTATTTATAGTTGATGAAGGATCCTTACCAACTTTACCTATCCTGATGATTTTTCCTTTTCCGTTGTCTCCAAAGGTGACGTTTCCTCCATCATAGGGATCAATCCTTTTGAATATGGATGCATTTCCTGTCATGTGTCTCGAGCATCCACTGTCAAGGTACCACACTTCACTTTTTCTTTTTGAAGTTAGGCATACCTGCATTAGTTTAATAAGTTCTTAGGTATCCAAATCTTTGTGGATCCTGGAATGTTAGTTTTTCTTGTTATGCCAGCAGCATTAATATCAATAACAGTCTTTATACATTTTCCACCAATGAGTCTCCAGGATATAAAACAGTCATTTGACGCATGTTCTAATTTATTGCAGTTATAGCAAACAGTTTTCTGATCAGCTTTCAGAAATTGTTTATAATATGGTCTTTGTTTATTTAAAAGCTTAGTAGAGCTAGTGTTAACAATGTTTTTATAAAATCTATTTTGGTTGTTTTCTTCAAAGCCTAATCCAGCTTTATTTATGGCACATCTTTGTGACCCAAGAAGTAGACTTAGTTTGTTTGATTCCTCGATGAACTTGCAAAGATCACTTGTTAAATTATCTACTTTAGCATGTAATGTTTCATTTTCTGATTTTGCAGCATTGTAAGAGCAGTTCATATGATTAATTTTGAATTTTAAATTAGCATTTTCAGTTTTTAACATAGAGTTTTCCTTTTTTAAAATGGAGTACTTTGATAAAATGTTTTTAGAATTAATTAGTAAGTCATCAATAATAGAAAGCATATCATCATGAGATAAATTTGAAAAATCTACCTCATCATCATCAAGGGATGCCATCAGACATATGTTGGCCATGTTCTCCTCTTCTTCATCACTTGAGGAGTCATTTTCTAGGTCTTCCCATGTTGATAATAGCCCATTTCCTTTCATCTTTCTTCCTCCACCTTTTTGTTGTAGGAGAGGACATTCATTTTTGAAGTGTCCTTTTTCTTTGCAGTAGTGGCAGGTAATGTCTTTCTTAAGTCTGATTTGTTGATTTCCTTCTTATGAAAGTTTGCCTTTCTGTTGCCTCCTCTTTTCTTCCAGAGTTTTGCCATCCTTTTTGTAAAGAAGCTGAACTCTTCATCATCATCGATTTCAGGTTCAGATTCAGATGTTGCTTCCTCTACGACTTTTGTCTTTAAGGCAATCTCCTTCTTCTTCCTATTGCCATTCAGGTGTGTTGTCTCGAAGGCTATTAGGTTTCCTCTCAACTCATCATAAGTGAGAGTTTCAATGTGTCTCCCTTCTTGGATAGCAGCTATCTTGGAGTTCCATTTGTCGGTGAGACTTCTGAGAATTTTTCTCACAAGTTCGTCATCTGGAAATGTCTTTCCGGCCATGTCCAGGTTGTCGATGATTACCGCAAATCTTTCGAACATCTCATCGATGTTTTCATTTTCCTTCATCTCAAATAACTCATATTCTCGGGTTAGCATATCAATTTTATTTTGTTTGATTTGTTTCATACCTTCGTGGGCGATTTGCAGCTTGTCCCAGATTTCCTTTGCTGACGCATGTAACATCCCAGATTTTCCCCTTATGGAAATTTCGCTTAAATCCTAATTTCGCTTAATTAAAAGCACATTAGAGGCGATTATTTGGACTGAAAATTTTTTTTAGAAAATTAATTACTTCCAAATGCCAGTCCAATGATGGTTTCTCGACCTCGCGGAGTGCCGCAAGGTCCGTGCTAAATTTCGCCGAAAACCAGGATCTCGGTAGACACCTAAGGTATCTGTGAAAATTACCCCAGGTAATAAATTCATGAATGCCTTAACCTGACATACCACGATGATCAGGGAAATTAGTCGGTCGCGGATATATGCCCGAAATATTTTTAGGATATTCCTACACGAGCCACTAACGATCAAACGTGATCGAAATTGTACAGGAAACCTTAATGGTTATCCATATGCTAAGATATTTTCTAAAATAATAATATAACAATACAATATAATATAATATATATATATATATATATATAGACACACACATATACATATAATATAAAGTTATAAAATATATAATACTTACAGTGGCCACTGCGGACGAATACATACATATATATATATATATGTATATAATATATAATATATATAATATATAATGTGTAATCTATAATATGTAATATAATAATAATAAATAAATGCGAGTCAATTATTAAGACTGAAAAATTAAATTAGTGAATTTAATCACTAAGAATATCAGTCAAAATAATGATTTCGCGATCTCGCGGGATTTTGTGAGATTCAGAGTAATTTTAGTCATTGTCGGGATTTGATTACGACTCAAGGGAGCCCGTAAAATACACTAATATGAAAATAAATTCAAGAATGCTCCGACAAAAAGTAAAATATTAACGCGAAAAATTAGGGGATCACAATGGTATGTCCGAAATATTTTTAGGACATCACGTCATAAACAGTTAATGATCAAAAATACCCATAAAGAATTACCCATGCACGGCCAAGAACAACAATTTCACAAGGCAGCCCACCCTTTCCCACGAGACACACACCAAAGTCATACTTATCATGCTTAAGCCAATCATCTTAGGTTACTTCTTATGCTTATCCATTTGTTTATTTATTATTGATGAAAACTAAAGCTCAGACACCGAAAGCAATCCTTGCCTTTATTATATCATTTTACTTTCAAATCCTATATAGATAACTAATGAAATCAGCAGCACAAGTCCTGCACGGAATTTCCAATTTTACTCTAAGTTTCACTTGGTTATAAACCAAAGCCTTCACGGCATCTCCATCCCTTTTTATGTCAATTGTTTCGCTTCTTATTAAGAAACCAAGTAACCGAAGCTTCAATTTCTTCAATTCAATCTCATCCCCCGTTTATATATTTACATAGCAACACAGTTTCCACTCACGTCCCTTGGTCACCGAAGCTTCACTTTTATCCTTCTCTCAAAATCTCTAAATCCTTTCTCCTTGTGAGCCAAAAGCCCACGGCTTTGCCTTGCCGTTCTCATCTTACTCAAAAGTTCCAGTAGTTGCTCCGTTCTTTCCTTTCATTTTGTCCAAAATTGGTGCACATCGCGGAAGCGCTACCTGCAACACCCTAGCTAGTTGGCCTATGCTTAAGTCATAGGTTTCCCTGGCTAGGTAGTTGAATGCTGGGCTGTGAACTATTACCGTTCTAGCTTACTAGTTGAAATTAGGGTTACTGAAAATACGGGCCAATTTGAACCTTCTTTGGACATACGTGCATAAGAAAATAAAGAGCCATGCGAGGAATATAATGACTAGCGACATAACTAAAGGATATCTGGGTAAGAATACATACCTGTAGTGCGGAGCTTTATCGGCAGACAATACACATAGGGGCCCGAAGATACACAAACATTTCTTTTACTAGAATATACAAGGTTCATACATAAGAAAGGGAAACAATATACACACCAGTAGTAGTAATAATATACATAACAGTAGCAGTATTATACAAAAGCGGAAACGGAAAGCATCTACATACACGAGCGGCACATCTCGCTTCGTGTATGGTACAGTACCCTAATCCTGCAACAGGGGTCTGACTGGCCTCCACCTAATCATAGTCTCCTGGCTGCTCCATAGGCTCCTCCTCCTCGCTGCTGCTCAGATCTGCCACCTCCGAGAAGCCGCGTGGGATGAAGCGCTGCGATCAGACGGTCAGTATCCTCTTTCGTGCTGTGACCCGGCGACCTCGCGCTCGAACTGGCGGGGTGT
>QANU01110351.1:0-21533 GCA_003254905.1 Nissolia schottii
AATCCAAATGAAGTGATGACATCATGAAACTTTAGATACCATTGGCGGGAGGCTTGTTTCAAAGCATAGATGGATTTATTAAGCTTACAAACTAAGTGCTCACCATCACTAGAGAAGAATCCTTCAGGCTGTTTCATGTAAACCTCTTCCTCTAGATTACCATTAAGGAATGCCGTTTTCACATCCATTTGATGTAACTCAAGGTCAAAATGAGCTACTAACGCCATAATTACTCGAAAAGAATCTTTCTTAGATACAGGTGAAAAAGTCTCTGTGTAATCGATTCCTTCTCTTTGAGTGAATCCTTTGGCAACAAGTCTTGCCTTATGTCTCTCAATGTTACCTTGTGAGTCTTTCTTGGTTTTAAAGATCCATCTACATCCAATGGCTTTTACACCATCAGGCAACTGTACAAGATCCCAGACTTGGTTAGATGCCATAGAATCCATTTCATCTTTCATGGCACTGTACCATAAGTTTGATTCTTTAGAACTCATGGCTTGTGAAAACGTTTCAGGATCATTTGCAACTCCAATGTTGTAGTCCGATTCTTGTAAATACACTACATAATCATTAGGAATTGCTGACCTTTTGATTCTAGTAGATCTTCTTAATGTTATCTCATCATATTGATGAGGAATTTGTTGTTCAACCGGTTGTTCAATAGGTTGTTCAACATTATCTTGATACTCCTCATCGATAACTTGATCTATATAGTCATTTTCAACAATTTGTGGACATTCAATCGTTGGTTGTCTAACACCCATTTGTACTTGAGGGGTGTGAATGACAACCAATCTGTCACTTAAGCTAGAGGGTTGAGCTTCATAGCGATCCTTTTCAGAAGCAATGTCTTGAAATTGACCACTCCCACTGATCAAGTCATTCTCAAGAAATTTTGCATTTCTTGATTCCACAATCCTAGTGCTATGTGATGGACAATAAAATCTATACCCCTTGGACTTTTCAGCATATCCAATGAAATACCCACTAATAGTCCTTGGGTCTAGTTTCTTCTCTTGTGGATTATAAATTCTCACTTCAGATGGGCATCCCCAAACGCGTATATGCCGCAAACTTGGTTTCCAACCTTTGAATAACTCAAAAGGTGTCTTTGAGACAGCCTTGGTTGGAACTCGGTTTAATATATACACAGCCGTCTTCAGTGCTTCATTCCACAAGAATTGAGGAAGTTTTCTATTGCTCCTCATACTTCTTACCATGTCCATTAAAGTTCGATTTCTTCTTTCAGCCACACCATTCTGATCCGGAGAACCAGGCATAGTGTATTGGGCAACAATCCCATGTTCCTGAAGAAACTTCGCAAATGGACCAGGTGCTTGTCTATTTTCTGTGTATCTACCATAGTACTCTCTACCTCTATCAGACCTCACGATCTTAATTTGTTTTCCACATTGTTTCTCCACTTCTACCTTAAAGATTTTAAAGGCGTCCAAAGCTTCGTCCTTAGAACGAAGTAAGTAGAGATACATATACCGTGAATAATCGTCTATAAAGGTGATGAAGTATTTCAGATTACTTGCATCCATATCTGGACAACAAATATCCGTATGTATGATTTCTAACAGGTTTGAACTCCTCTTTGCACCTTTTTTAGACTTGTTGGTTTGCTTACCCTTAATGCAATCCACACAAGTCTCAAAATTAGCAAAATCCAAAGTACTAAGTACTCCTTCATTTACCGATCTCTTAATTCTCTCGATAGAGATGTGTCCCAATCTACTGTGCCACAACATAGAGGATTCCTCATTCACAACACATCGTTTAACCCCGGCGGTAACATGCATAGAATTATAAGTAGAATTATTTCGCAATTCAATATAGTAAAGACCATCGAGTAATGCACCGGAACCAATAATTCCAGATTTATTAACTAAAGTAAATCCAGAATTCGAAAAATTAAAGGAAAAACCAAATGGCGCAAGTCTCGATACAGAAATCAAATTCTTAGAAAAATTTGGAACATAAAATGTCTTTTCTAAATGCAAAACGAAACCGCTACTTAAAACCAAATTGCAAGTTCCAATGGCTTCCACATGTGAACTCATCTTCCCGCCTGAATAGATGTATTGTTCACTTCCCACTGGTCTCCTGAGGCTTTCCATACCCTGCAAGGTATTAGAAACATGGATTGTAGAACCAGAATCAATCCACCATGTGTTATGATTAATACTAACCATATTAGATTCATAACAAACAAAAGCAAATGGAGTACCTTTCTTGTCAAGCCAGTTCTTAAACTTCATGCAGTCTTTCTTCATGTGTCCCTTTTTCTTACAAAAGAAACACTTTGACTCTTTCTTTATGGCTGATTGAGGAGGAATATTGCCCTTATTTTTGGCATGATCCTTCTTTTTCTTTCCGTCAAAAGTCAAGTTCACCCTTTCACTCTCCTCTATCATCAACCTTTCCTCTTCTTGAACACACATAGTCAATAGTTCGTTAATTGACCCATTTTTTTTATGTGTGTTATAAGAGATTTTGAAAGGGCCATATTGATGTGGCAGAGAACACAAAATGTAGTGAACCAGAAAGGAATCTGACATGGTAACTTCCAAGGCTTTTAGCTGAGCCGCTATATCCCTCATGCGCATGATGTGATCACGCACTCCTCTTATCCCAGTGAGCTTTAGGGATGAGAACTGTATAATTAGGGTGCTGGCAAGCGCCTTCTCAGATGTAACAAACTGATCATCAATGGCTTTCAGAAGATCTTTGACCTTAGTATGCTGGTCAACAGAACCACGGATACCAGCAGAAATCTTTGTCTTTATGAACATTACGGAGAGACGGTTAGATCTCTCCCATTTTTCATAAAGATCAACAGCATCTGGAAGGCTGGCTTCAGTAATACCTGGTGGTTCGTTTTTCCTAATAGCATAGTCAATATCCATCCAGCCCAAATGGAGAAGAATTCTCTCCTTCCAAACCTTATAGTTGTCACCTCTCAATTCAGGAATATCACATTTAATATCAGAAATATTCGCAGGTTGAATAACTGCAAAGAACAATCATACATGCTCATTATATAATTTGAGACTAAAATAAATATCATGTTTTACCAATGTAAATCATGTCTTAATTCATGGATCTAGAGACATAAAACTTGCCTGTGGGCTAAAGTCCTACTCAATTAGATTCATAATGTAACTTTATGATAAAACTATCAAATTATGTTCCTTTTCTTATTTCCTGTGGGTAGAATAAGAAATATAATATGATATTTTATCCTAATTAATCATACAAATATAATAAAATTCCTGTGGGCATATCTCATCATATCACATATGACTAATTACAATTAATGTTGTAGTATATAATCCTAATTAATTAAAGATGTTGTGGCTACTCCTTAATTAATCAAAACTATATCAATTACTTAACATTAATCTAATCTTGATTAAGAGCTTAATATTTGCATAAGATTCTAAATAATGCAAATAAATTGAATATCAATGCATAAATATTATTTAACATAATTTTGCATGTATAACAATCACAATTTATACAATTTTCAAGAAATAAATAATATATGCATACAATTAAAACATATAAACTCTTAATCATCAATTTTAATGTGCATATATTAATTAACTTAAATTTGCATGCTAAATGAATACCAGAATTAAACATACAATTTTCAAAATAAACAATAATATACACATTAAATAAAGTATAGCATTCAGCATGTCACTGTAACTAATGACAGAATTGCATTTATTAATTAGTAGTTGCAGATATAAATGCATTATGAGTCTGTGGTACAGCGGTTGAAACGTTGCTGTGTGGCTGAAGGGTCCAGGTTCGAACCTGGCCAAAACAGCAACCACTTTCTCTGTTATTGCAGAATCAAATCGTGATTCAGCAACGGCATGCATAGAATCCGCGACTTTAGCGGTGGCTGCCGCGAATCACGGTGGCAAGCCACGGTACCAACACGACGTGCGAACTGCTTGCGCAAGACGCGGCTGCAACGTGAACCGCTGCCATGGAGCCTGCAGCCGCAACCGCAACCGCACGCCGCGACAGCAACCTGTAGCCACGGCGCCTGGTGGCAACCTGCAAAGGCAAGTCGTGGCAGCAACCAAATGCCACGGACACCAGAAACCACCGCGACAACGAACCGCCACCGTCGTGCCATCACTGCACAAGGCACACCCATCTCTGCGGCAGTGCGAAAGGGCCATGGAGAACACCACGACCACGACGCACTCCGTTCGCCTCCACGCACCAACGGCAGCAACCACCACGCACCATCACGTACCAGCACGCAAGCCGTCATTTATACCGGCGTTGTCAACGCCCTCAAGAGGCACGGCAGGACATGATGGCCGCAAGCGTGGGGAGACTTGCAGCGGCAAGAGGAGCTAGCAGCGTGGAGTGTAGCTCGTGGATCTCCGAAAGGGAAAATCAACAATATCCAGCCATTTTCAATCCCAAAAATGCCATTTGAAAATGCAGATAACACATAAATTTAATTCCAAATATATTGATGATTTTAGTTTGAATTTAAAGGGTCAAAACATGATAGCCATACTCTACCATAACAGACATGAAGAGCAAGCAAGACAGAGGCATACAAAGGCTCTGATACCAAATGTAAACAAAACTTAATGCAGAAACGAAATTAGAATTGAGGGAACCAACCTCCCGCCATTGCTTTTCTCTGCAAACAATCTCGTCTGTTCCTTTGGTTTTCCAAACCCTCACTAGCTCTCAACTTGATGGTGTTTGTTTCAGAATAGAGCAGTAGGTTCAGTGACCCAAAGGAAGAGCAACACACTCCCTTTTATAAACTCTGGCCATCACAGAGTCTGGTGAGTGAGGAGCAAAAAACATGGGAGAGGTTGAGAGAGGTTAGCCAAAAATGGACCACAAAATGGGGAGCATGTTAAACCACTTCTCCTAAAATAAAGGAAGTGGAGAAATTGTGAAAATGCTAACATATTTATTTAATCATTATTGATATTTTAATTTCTATAATATTTTTAAGCTCGAGTTTCACCACATTTTTCCTCTAAGAAAATTGATTCTACTCATCGAGAGAATTTTTAATTGATAGAATTTTAATACTTCACATTTAAGCATATTAATAATAAAAAAAAATTCACTGACTTTATCGATGATATCACTTGTTTTTAGATTGCACCAACTTTTGTAATTTTTAGGTCCGACTTCAATTTTTAGAATAATGCGATATTTGAGGCATTGCCCTTTTAGTTATGTATTTATTGAGTTAGAGCATAAGTTAATGATTCACACATATTAAAGCTGGAGATTTACACATTTAATAAACTAAGATCATGAGCTCGCCAACTTTAGGCTATCGAACCACTAATGAATTGAATTAAAAACAATTCAAGAGCTAACTTAACTCACTCAGTTACATAGACACAACTAAAGCGCCCATTCCAGGTTGAAGCTTTAATCTTTTTATATTACTAGGACCTGAATAAACATCCTCAAATTAATATTAATGTTAATGTTCCAACAAGTAGTATTCTTAAGATTAAGGTAGCAAACGTCCTCAATTGACATAGTTAAACCAGATGGGTGTGAAAGAGGCCAGTACAAATGCGTTCAATGAAGGATCATATCATCATAATCCTCAATTGATGTAATAGTTGCATGAATTAAACAACCTTAAGAATACGGTAAGGTGTCCTTTTGGTTGGTTCCTAATAGTAGCTACTTGAGATTCATTGTCACATCATGCAATGCACCACGCATCGTCGCATGCTCACAAGGATTGTTCTTTTCCCAAAAAAGAGAAAAACTAGATAAATCAATGATCAATCAGTTGAATAAATCAGTCTGTCCTTTACTGTTTATATTTACAAAGTGTGGGTTTGCCATCACAAAAAAGAGAGATTAATACAAAATTGTTTTTATTTTTAATTTAATTGTTATACACGTGTTACCTTATACATTAACTCTTACATCTATTGCCTCAAATTAAAATCACTTCTAATTGATGAGAGAGTAGAAGATGATTCAATGATAGTGTAAAATTCTTTTTACATGTACACATAGCATTTTTGTATAAATATTTTACATTTTGAATTGATTAGATCTCATTATATAGTAAACTTGTAAGATAATTTTTATAGAAGTACCAATGAGGAAATATGAATAAATAATTGTGTAGAAAAGGTCATTTAAAAGGTAAATATTTTCTTATTCTACATTCATTCTTGTCATTCGAATCACATTTTGTTATTATTATAATGTTTCCTTTTTCTCTTCCTACTTTCTAACCCCCATATGCCCTCTTTTGCTGTAGTACGTAGTGTTCCCACTCATGACAGGTAGCCATTTAATAGTTACACATCCCCCACTTAATAGTTACACGTATTGTTATCGCATCAATAAAAGTGTAATTTTTTATATCTTTTAAAAATTTTAATTTTGATGCAATATAAAATATTCTACCTTTGTGAACTGATTATAATCTCATTATATATTTAACTTATAAGATAATTTTTATTGAAGTCAAACCTCGTTAATAAGTTGACCAAATATGATTAAATAATTGTGGAAAAAATGTTTGCGTTTACTGTATATCAAAATTAAATAATTTTTTTTATTCTCCATTCTTATTATTATTTTCCTTCTTTTGTTGTTCCTTTTTCTCTTCTTCTCTTTTGCTGTAATTCTTGTTGCATGTGTTGAAGAATCACCAAAGTAAAGTAAGCATGGCACATTTTTTCTTCATGGTTAACAATTCCGCATAGTGCCTGCAATTAGTGAATTAGCTAATGATAATGATAATATGATCAATGTCAGTTAGTGGTCACATTGTGCGTTCCTTGTGTCTCTTATTTAAGGGATTAGTATTACTAATTTATTAAAAGCTGCAAAAAAAATTGTAATTTAAACTACTTGTATGCAGAATCTACTAAAGCAATTCAACTAATTTGGCTCTAATCAGGTTGGACCACTATAAAACTTTTTTTTTTTAATGTTTTCTCATGAGGCCTGATGCTAGTTTTTTTTCATTCATAAATTCTGAACCAGAGATTTTGATTGGAGGTGAGTAAACACCGAATCACTTGAACCAATCTCATTAATTTATTTTGAATAGCTTTGCTTAGACATTGGTCAGAAACATTCATTGATGTGGCTTTTTTTTTTTATTCTGATCATATCATTGATGAGACAGAATTGGTTTTTCAGTATCTGTGGGGTTATTTTTGGTGTTGTGGGTTTTATGTTGTTGTTTCCAATGTGAACATTGTAATTCAGATTTTGTTTCAGATTAATTTTTGTGACAATTTTTTTTCTTCTTTGTGTGTTAAGATTCTTCGTTGGCGGGTAGCAGTTTGGCCAAAACAATTACTTTTGAGAGTTTTGTTTTGCTGTGAATATTGATTTGTAAATCATACAACTACGGTTGTTCTTCGATTTAATTCACAATTCCTGTTACATTTTTGGTTGCCAAATAGGTGGTTCATGCCAATCAATGTTCTTGCTACATTGATATTAGGCTCAGCCTTAGGATGGATTCTAATTAAAATCACAAGGCCTCCAAAACGCCTTGAAGGTCTAATAGTGGGTTGCTGTTCTGCTGGTAAGACTTGTATATCTCTATGATTCTTTTTCACTAGGTTCTTAATGTACATGGTGATTACATAATACATATTGAAGACCCTTCCTTTTTGGCTAGATAACTTAGTAACTAATCACTGACAAAGAATTCATTCTATAACAACGGATTTGAGACCGAGATGGAAATATCGCTAGATAGTCTGTCTATTTAATCATATTGAGGGTGTGATCAGGTGGTCACAACTCCAAATTCTTGAAAGAGCCTCTCTGGTAACGAGAGTGAGGCTCCATTGGGTTGCCCTTAGTGTGTTCAATCATATTAGAGCTCGAATCTTGCATAGTCATTCCTTGGCTGATGTATATATTTTGGATGAACAGGAAATTTAGGATACTTGCCCATAATCATTCTCACTGCTATATGTAAGAGATCCTGATATTGGGATGGCTTATGTGGAATATGAAAGTGTCAATATAGTGTGTATCTATTTAAGGAAAGAAGAAAAAACAAGTTATTTCTATCTATCTAATTGATTCTTTCTTTTGTTTTCTGGATTGTGGATCACTTCAGATTGGAGCAGTTTTCTTGTGGTCTTATGTTTACAACATAATTGGAATTGCCGCAAGCAAATTGAAGGCTTCAGGGGAGATACCACAATCACATACATAAAATTTTTCAGAAACACTTGGATGATGCATATACCTTATTGCTTCCTAGCGTTGCTACAAACTTCCCTTTCAAAAGAGATATACTGATTAGAAATTTTGAATACCAACTTATATATATATATATATATATATATATATATAATGCTTATTACAACAAATTTCTACATAATTAAGAAATATAGGTATGCAGGGCAGGGTGCATGTTTCACAAGGGTAAAATCAATTTTTGAGTTGATCTTCTTCTTGAGAATTTCTTCTTCCAGATTCCAATCTCAGATAAAATTAAGCGCTGCTTGAGGACGATTTCGAGCAATGTCAATTTCAAATCCATGTACGCTCCTTCAAGCATTGGAGCAGTATGATACATTTTGATTTCTTTGTAAAGAATTCCCCCGTTTTTTCATTCACTTATATTTTGTGTGCATATGGTATTAGTCCAATGATATTTTCTTAGTATAGAAATTATGAATGTGAAAGCAAAGGGATGCATAATTTAGTTTGGTCCGTGAAATAAAGGCAACTTTTTTATCATTGGTGTAATCCCACAAATACGTGTGGTGGAAGACTCTGCCTGCATCCACGTTGGGGTATGGAGGGTTGCTCCTCTGGAATTCAAAGGAAAATATCTCAACCTCTAATTGTTGTGTCTCGCTACTTTGACCCTTTTATTGGGTGCAAACCTACTTAAAGGTAAAACCTCTTTTACAGTGCTCATTTTTATTTTCCATGATGCTGATTTATTTAGTTAAAAAAGGATGCTATGGATGAATGGGTTCAGGTTTGAAGGGAACAAGTGCTCCATTGTGGACCACTGCGGGAATTGTTGCAGCCCAGTATATTTTCCTGCCATTGTTGGGTGGTGTTGTTGTTAAGAGGGGCACTACACTTTGGTTTGGTGCCGTCAATTCATGCTTCTACTCCAATTAATATTCACTTCCTCCCGCTATGAATGAATATATATAGGTAACATAACTCTACTTTTCACCATTGAAATTGGTACTTATAATTGGTTCTTAACAAAGTAATATCAACATTTAGATGAGCCCCGAATCATACCTTAACCTCCATCTTTGTTATGAAAAAAAATAATAAAATGTGTATTTTAGCAAGTAGTCAATTTTCTTTGATTTCAAATGTTTTCACATTGCATTTCCTAATTCATAGTACACATAACTAGGGCTATTCTTGTTTGGCAGGAACCATGGCTCAATTGTTTGGATATGGTGAAAGTGAATGCTCAGTAATCATGCTGTGGACGTATGCTTTGGCTTCAGTTGCAATCACCCTATGGTCAACCTACTTCATGTGGCTAGTCTCTTGATTTTGTATTCATTCCACGTGAATGACACGCGGGATAAGATATAAGTTAATAAGATAAAATCTGATTAAATTTTAATATAGTGTTTAAGATGACATAGAATAAATGTTGATCGGATAAGTCATTTTATTATTATTATTATTTTATCATTATTACGATGATTATTATTATGATTGATATTATTATCATTTTATTACTATTATTATTATTAATAATAATATTATGATAAATATTATTATTATTATTTTTGTTATTCCATTTTTTTTGGGCATTAACTTTTGTATGGCTTATAACATAATTATTGCTCAAAAAATAGGTTGGATACGAATTTTACAAACGTATGGACTGAAAAGCTGAAATCGTTATAGTGTAAGGTGATTTCAGAATTTTCAAAAAAAAAAAAAGGAAAAAAGGGGGCTGAAATCGCCACCCCTCATGGCAATTTCAGTACATCATAGATTTGTTTTAAATGGTACTAAAACCACCATGCCTTATAGCGATTTAAGTACCATCGCTCATACAATTGTAAATCTTGTATTATATGCATATTACAAGGATTTATTATACTTTAGGGGATATACTTGTAAAAAATCCTTATTTTTATCCATCACACTCTTATCAAGTTTAATTACACACTCATAGGCTAGATTAATTTATCCATCAAAATGATGGATAAAGAGTTTTAATGGATTAGTTTATTCTATCTAGTGTGTGCATTAAACACTGTATAAAGCAATAGTAGGCTAGATAAGCTTATCCTATCTAGCCTAATCCAGCGTGTCGGACAGTCTCTTATATGATTATTTATTTAATTAGTATTAATCCTTTTAATTTCTATGATAAAAAATACTTTTTGTATACCGCTTTTATACTACCAATTTGTCACCACATTTTCTCTCTCCTCTACCCCGCTCTCCCTCATTTTTTGCTCCTTCATTTTTTGCTTTTTATTTTCCTCTCTTCTCCCAATAGTCTCCCTTCTTTTTTTTCATTTATCACAAACATTTTTTCTTCCTTTTTTTTCCTTTAGTTTTTCTTGTTCATTTTTATTCATTTAAAATTTTCATCATTTTTACTTCTTTGTTTTTTTCTTCACAATACAGTGTGGATTTCATAATTTTCATTTTCATTTTCGTCATTTTTTTGTTGTTCATAAGTTTGTGCATGTGTAAAAAAAAGTTTGTATATAGTTATTTAAAAGTTTGTATATGTGAGCACCAATGTTTTTTTTAGTTGTTTTCGTTTTCGTGTCCGTCATAGTATTTATTTTTTGTTGTTAAAAAGTTTGTGCATTATTATTCAAAAATGTGTGCAGCACCAAAGTTTTCTTCTTTGTCTTCACGTTAGTTTTCATTTCCATCATATTTTGTTTTTAGTTGTTCAAAAGTTTGTGTAACTAACAAAGTTTGTGTATTCTTATTCAAAAGTTTGTGCACATTCGTACCAAAATTTTCTTATTTGTCATTTTTGTTTCATTTTTTGTCTTATTATTTGTTTTTGTTTATTGAAAAGTTTGTGCATTTCAGTTCAAAAATTTGTGCATTTACTAAAATGTTTTTGAATGGTAGCGAATGAGTCCACGCGCTTAGAGTATGAGTGGTGAGTAAGAAAGAGCACGAGAGTTATTTTTCTCTATTTAATGCACCGCAGATCTGATCTGATTTGATTCCGTATGTGAAAAATGTTTGTGCATATGGGTAAAACAAGTTTGTGCATGTGTATACAAAAGTTTGTATATTCGGTGCTGTTGTGTATACCATACGTACGTCTTATGATGATTGTACGGTGACAACAAAACTAGTGTAAAACTAGTGTGCACGTAATATTATTACTGTTCTATAATATATTTAGCATTATAACCTTAAATCGAATTGCCACAAAATAGTCAAGGGAAAGGAGGCTTGAAATTAATATATTCAGCAGCTGACAATATGGTAAACTGTTCAAAATAACTATGCATAATAGAAGTAAGCAACTACGTAAAGACCAAATTTTCAAAGCAACCCAACTTTTCTTGGAAAAAATTCAAGTATTCATTTGCAAACTAATGGTCATTATAAATTATCACATTATAAAAAATTCATATAAGAGGATTCATTCTTAGTCATTTGATTGGTTCTTTGTGAAATTGATTTTGAGTGGCCTCACTCAAACAATATAAATTTTATCAGTTACCATCGATACAAAAATTTTCAAACATAAATCACGTATATACTAATTCATTTTTAGCCAATATCAATTTCGTAGAGTTTTGGTAAACTTCCATTTGCAAACTCCAATCCTAACATACTTTAGGGGTTTCTACTATACCCCTTTAAATTGCAGCTACCAAGATTTCATTTTGGATCAAAACCTAATAAGTTAAGAAATGTTCTAAACGAGATTGAGCCAATTCAATAGAATTCATTGGAAAAGGTATGCACCCAACTACGCCATCATCATCACCATTCATATATAACGCATAGTCTACAAAACCATTCTAACTTGAACTTAAATATATTTTCTTTTTTATGGAACTTAAATATATGTTGATCCTTCTATTTTATTTTTGTATAATAAAAAATATTTTTCATTTTTAAACCCCTGGCCAATGGTCAATATTACCCCACGTTTCTCTCACCCTTTGTCCTTATCATAAAATCACCATACCTATTTTTCAAAAATTATGCACACTTTTTCTTGAGATGTTAACAAAGAGTAAGCATGAAAGTTATCAATGCAAAACATTAACATTCAAGGAAAATTTTCAAATATAAATATCTATACATAATAATAAGATATAATAGAGTTGAGGGTAGTTTGCTCATTTTAAAGCAGAATTAACAGTCTAATTGCGCATTAATCATTAAGTAACAACATTAACTAGCTAGTGCTATTAATGTGTGGTGTTTTTAATGTTGTTGTAGGTATTTTTTGCTCTTTGTATCATGATCCTTGTGGGGTCATGATTCCTGTTTCTCCACATGGTTGTGAGTAGATTTATAAACCATCTAAAAAAAAACAAAGGCTAGTGCATTGAACTGTGTTAAATCTTAAGTAGTTTGCTTGCTACAATAGGACATTGAATTCAGAATCAACTTGGTATCCATGTTGGTAATACATGTCTGAAAACCCAACTTATTGTCTCTCCATTATTATAAATTATTAAGGATACTTCTGAATACCAAGAAAAACACAAATTGGTTCAGAAACCCGTGATATAAAAATGTGGAAAAATGGTCCAAAGACAGTGTCTAATATCTAGCAATGGGATATTACACATACTTAATAATAGTTGGTATACGTGTTGGTAATAGTTGAACCATTGGTTCAAGTTTAGAAAATTCAAAACTCGTAGTGTCAATTTCAAAGTAGGATAAAGACCATGGATAGTGTTACTTGTTTTCTTATTCATTTCCTATTACTAAGAGTGACATTATGATATGGTATGTTAGATTTTTATTTTCAATTTTCATCGTGGATCATTTTAGTAGGGAGGATGAACTCTTTCTTCACGGGATTTATTGTTCATAAGAGATGCCTACAAGCTTTTCATTTGAAAAAAATAAAATGAAGGACCTATTTTTAATACTAAATGACATGTAGTTGGGATGCATGTAGGAAAGCAGCAACAATCATCCTTCGCCCTTGTCTAACCGTTGAGAAACATAATGAAGTGCTTCTCTAGAATGTTTGGGGGAAGGATCACTCACACATAATAATAGACTACTCACTAATTATTATTATTATTATTATTATTTTTTTCTGTTTTTAATTGTTTAATCATTACTATATGTTTTAATATTGTCAGCAATATGAATATGGCAAGAAACATGAACTTAGTTCAACGAAGTGCCGGATAGATTGAAAGAATGATGCTACTAAACACCAACAAAGAAAAAATTTCAAATCATAGGTGGTAAGTGTAACATCTTTTTTTTAAAGTAAAATGTATTATTTTAAAAAGCTATGTGAATATTCATTTTCTACTTTTCACCATAGAAATTGGTTACATGCATAACCTTGAATAGTTGTAGTTATAATTGTTTTTTACTAGCAATGTAATATGAACTTTTGGATGAGCCCAGAATCTTACTCTAACTCTAGACTGAGGCAAACCATTTCCCTGACCTAAATTTGTTATGAAAATAATAATAAAATGTGTACTTAACAAGTAACCAATTTTCTTTGATTTCATCTGTTTTCACATTGCAATTCCTTAGTTATGTACACAAAAATAAGCTATTCTTGTACCCACTTTATTCTCTCATTTGGCAGGAACTACGGTTCAATATTGGTTGGATCTAGTGGGCTCAATTGTTTGGATCTAGTGAAAGTGAAAGCTCTATAATTGTGATGTGCTTCAATTTCAATTGCAGTTACCCTTTGGTCAACCTACTTGATGCAGGAACTATTCATCGATGTGATTATTTATTTAATCATTATTGATCTTACTTTCTATAACATGTTTAGCATTTAGCATTATAACCTTAAATAGATTTGCTATCAAATAGTTAAGGCAACGGAGCCTAGAAATTATTTTATTTGTATACACGACATGTATGAGGAGTTGAGAAACTTGTAAGCCGCCAATAGCAGCTTAGGAGTAAGAAACGGCAAAAAGACCAAGTTTTCAACGCAGCCCTACTTTTTCATTCCTTGGAAAAAATTGTCTTAATGCTCAAGTATTCATTTTCGACATATTGGTTGGTTCCTTGTGAATTGTAGAGCACACCCTCGTTTGATGGATTATCAAGGACAAATAACAAGAATTACAAGTAAATAAATTAAAAACATTCATCATTACTTTTTGACACTCCCATGGGGCATGATAGTTATAAAATTAAACAATATTTACAAGTAATTCTCTGCCCACATAAATACATCCCCCCTCCCCAAAGGGGAAAAAAGGGGAGAAAATCTGAAGTAAATACACAATGAAAATAAGGATAATTACACTAGCCTCTTCTAAAACTAAATCTTGTTACACTCAACACCCTTCTTATTTGCATCACCTTCACTTTGTTACTTACAAGAACAGCACATAATGCCAGAATAGTAGGTGTAATTCTTCAAACAAAGGAAGGTGCCAACAACAAGAACAGTACATAAAATAAGAAATGCAATGTAATTCTTCAAGTGATAGGTATGTCAAGTGTACTAAGCACAATCCTTAGGCAAGGTTGGTGCAATTACCCCCAATAAAATGTGGGAAATAATCATGGCCTTGTCAAACAATTCTCAACTCAAGATTTGGATGCCCGGCTCGAGCTTTATACCGATCGAAAATATCTTGAAGTGCTTCAACAAACTGACTGTGCACTTTGGCAACCTAAAACGAAATAAAATTAATAAGTGATCAAAGTTTTAGCCAGCTATAACTCCAATCACCAATCCGCAGATAACCTCACGGGTCTCATAGTTTGCAATAGTAACAAGAGTTCCCATTTAGAAACAGTTCATATAGAAATCTTGGGTTAGCTTCTGTATTTTGAAGTAATTATGATCTACAAGATTTCATTACTATGATCTTGGAAAATGGCAACTTATTGAGAAAGAATGCGGAAAGAAAGTTTAGATCCTTCTGAATCTTATTTAACATAAAAAAGCTGTGAGATAGTACATACCTCCTCCGCCGTCGGTTCCGGACTTTTGTCAAGCTCAATTGGTCTACCCACCACAACATACATTGGATGTTTGAATGGTATTGGCGATCTGGAAAGAAAAGATGACCCGTGTTAAAAATTAGATACGTCAATTCATCATGGAAAAAATGTCACCTAGTGAAAACAGGAGTAAATCACGAGCAGGAGGCAAGTTAACAAACGCACCCGATAACTCCCCAAAAATATATTGGAGTGAACCTTATAGCCCTCGCGAAATTCAGAATTAACTTCCCACCTGGTTTCCACCACTTATAGATATCTGACTATAGCAATATTGCAGCAAAAGAAAAATGAGAGTTAATTTAAATGAATAACATAAATCAGCAAAACTGATAGATAAGGCTACATTTTAGTGTTATAAAGCTGATATCCGGAGCCAACAAAAGCTGCAAGAAGTCTACGTTAAAATATATATCTGTACAAGAAACAAGTACCTGTCCGAAGCAGAAAACCGGAACAAGAGGTTGGCCCTTCTGCATTGCTATGCGGACAAATCCCTTTCTTGCCTTGAGATATGCAATCTACACAGTAAATAACTTTTAATATGAGTGACCTATTTGAATATAAATCATGTATGTATAAATATAATGGAAATAGTGAGTTTCATCTTGAAAGATCCATTTTTATCTCGAATGCTCTTCAACCCATCTTTACAAATAGTAGAACAGGGTAAATGCAACAGAAAACCAAAAAGCAAGAAAACCAGCCTCACTAAAACCAGCAAGATATAGCCACCAAAAGATCTAACCAACACTGTGCACTGTCCTCAATATAATTTGCAGCTTTTTCACGCATCTGGTGGCTACACACCAATACAATCAGATAGCTCACTCAAGGGCTTATGTAGCATAGCAAGGGAAAAGTTCCCATACCAACATATTACTAACTTGACATTAGACATAACCCTAAATCTAAAGAAGAATTAACATTTTCAGTTATCAACAAAAGAAACTATAAAAATCATTCAAAAGGCCAGAGCGAGACTGAAAAGTAATTCACCTCTGAACCATGTTCCATGAGAAATGTTTCTTGCACTCCACCAGGTACTAAAATGCAACTATAGCCAGCATCCAGCAGGGAGAGAAAATTTTTCCTTGTTGCTGGTGTAAGACCCAACCATGTCCATATGTGTCTCAAAAACGGTGTATAAAATATCTACTCATCAAATTAGGTGAGAAAATTTTAAAATTATATACAAGCAACCTTCATTACAAAATAGTCTAAAGTAAAAAACCTTACCGCACTGCTAGCAAGAACCTTTATTTTTGGAAGGGGCATAAAACCTGTGTTGTCAGCCAGTGACACAACACCAATTGGCAAAACTGAATGCGGTTCATATCCAAAAACTGCATTAAGAGCGTACTGTTGTTACTATCAAATTGTACCAATAAGCAATGAAACGAGAAAATACAAACAAGACAGCAATCATCACAATGATTACCTGACCAATGTGAATTTCTTTGTTTTAAGGGAAAAAAAATCCATGGTAAATTGCACTAATCAGATGCCTCAAATGGTGTCTCAGAATAGTGCAATTTAGCATAGATGTTTGGATTTGGCTATCAGCATGCCGCACACTATCCAATGCCATAGAAATTTGGGTTGGGCTATCGGCACACTATCTATTCAAACTTCACACTAATTCTTGAATTATCAATAATTAGAAACTTTTCCTATGAACTTTTTCTTTCTAAACACGTTATCTTCTTTTTTTATTTTTTTCCAATTTCAACAGAGAAGGGCAAAGTATTGCAAATAAAAACAACATAAAACCATAAAACACAAAAAAATATTCCTCAAAATTGAATTAATTAATTAATAGTTTGGTAACAAACCATAAGTACGATTAGGATTGAAGGCCTTCATGTCCTCTACATGGAGCGTGATAGGAAAATAACTGCATGCATGCTTGCATATGTACCTGGAAAGTGAAAACATACTCCAATTATTTCTTTTTTTTTTTTTTAAAAAAAATTTCATTGAAACCAGAAAGGAAAAGTACTCAGAAAAAGTGCATCAATAGAGGGGGAAAAAAGCTACCTGGACAATTTTCTACCAAATATGCTCTTTTCATCGATAGGAATCACCATGAACACCACCAGCAAAGCAAAAACCCTGACATGCAACACCAAAATATGATCAAAAGACAAAAAAAGTTAAATCCATGTTTGATTTCAAACAAAATTTTCAGCTTTATTTTCTAATTTGAACTGTAATTCACTGCATTTTTTCAGTTCGTTTTAGTTTAGCAAATGCTTTGGGAAATGAAAGATAAAATCTCAATTTTGTAACTAACATTTAAAACAAAATTAAAATTAAAAAAAAAAAACCTAACTACTATCTAAAACCGAACAGCTCCCACTTACAACTTACAAGCAAGAGAAAAACAAATCAAAAAACAAAAAGGAAAAGCGAGAGAGAGAGAAACGAACAAGAGTGCTTTGGGGAGAGGAAGGAAGAGGAGTGCGGAGAGGACCACGGCTACCACGAAGTGAATCCCTCCCAGCCAAAGCGCCAGCGCCGCCGTCGTTTTCAGGCCGTTCGATTCCGACTCCGCCGCGAACTCTTCGCTCGCCCTGAACACCTTCTCCTCCGCCACCGCCGTGCCGTTCCGGCTCTCCTCCATTTTTCTTCCGATCATCACATTCAGCTCATCACTTCGGAGAGAGAGAGTGTGTTTATGAAGGGAAGCGAGGAGAGTTTCGTAAATTCAGGGAGAGTTCGAGGGGCAAAGTTGTCAAAGTGCCTTCGTCTCGGAGTTTCCGTATGCTTCTTTCCTTCCTCACGTGCTTCCATTTGTTTTCTTCTTCTTTCAATTTCAATATTTCCTTTTTTTCTTCTTCCGTCGAAAAGAAAAATTCAAGAAAAATAATAATCATCATAATAATGAAAATGGTACCAAGCTCTTTTTTTTCAGGCCATGCTTTGCACGAGCATGACTCTTGGGCTTGAAAGTCAGTGCATTTGATTATAGTTAATTTTAGCTTGTTTCATTAATAACTTAATAAGTTAAATGAGTTAAACTTAAATTTTATTATATTTGACTTGATAACTCATGGTTTGGATAAACATAAACATTTACTCCCGCATTTGTTATATAATAATCTTCTCCAAGATGTTTAAATAACATTTTTAATTTTATAAAATAAGACTTAATTTACTTTGATTGATCTTTTGATTAGGACAATTAGTTTTTTTTTTTTCAAGATTAGGATGATTAGTGCGTTTGGTTTAACATTTAAGAGATGCAACAAAATAAAAAATTAAGAAGTAAACAAATAGTATCACAGTTAATAAATGTGTTTAAGAAAGACAGAGGAAAAAGAAATCTATTCTCACTCTCAAAGTTTTAGACGAAGAACAAAATAATTTACTATAAACAAATATATCATTACTTAAAAAGAAAATATATTATTTGTACAAATAATGTAAATGCATTAAATAGGGCCCACTATGCTATAATTTTCTTGCTAGACTTGGGCAATCGAATTCGTTCTTAATTTTCTAAGATCATTGTCCCTCCCTACAAACTTTAATTTTATATTATTACAACTCGTCAAAAAAGGGGGGGAAAAAACCTATTATTACAAGATTGTTTGTTTACGTGACACGTTGTATGCTATGGTTGTTTTTCCCTTGCTGCAAATTAATATTAATATTTAAAAAAAATGTCACAACGACTTTATTTCAAAGGATATGGTAAGGTAGAGGGTGACCAACTTTATTAAAAGCACATTTGAGGATAATTTAAAATAAGAGACCAAATTGAAAATCAAGACACAAATGCTATGTATTTGTCTTATTTTCTCTGTTAAATTCAGCCAACAATCAAATAATAAAATTGTATATTTTATTTTATGTGTTAAAGATGGTTGACATAGTTAGTACAGAGCAACTCATATTCTAAAAAAACGTGAGTTTAATTTTCGTAGTTGATGTAAGTACTACTTTGATAAGTAATTTATAAATATCATTGAAAATGTTCAAAGAGTCTAAGAACATGTCATAACTCTAATAAAATATCGGATGTCATATTCACTTAAACTTATTGTTTTATAAAAAAAGGAAAAATCTTATTCTATGTTTTTTTCATTTTATTATGTGATATACATACTCAATTTTTCTTTTATCTTTTAAAAACCTTTGAAACATAGGGTAATAGTGTAATTCATACAATTACTTGTATAAGACTATTTGATGAGTGTGTGAGTATAAATTTATACAAGTATTGCTAATTATATTAATATCATGAGTGATAGGAATCTAGTGAGATGCATGGGATGGGACTTTATGAAGCCTCGTGCAATTATGGTTGGTTGGTAAGTTAGCTATGGTTAGTTGTATTAGTTATGCCAGCCGTAGAAAATCAGAGATATAACCAATTACTTGGCATTGTGGAATCTCAAAAAATTTTGACATGAAATTGAGTCTCAACCAAGAAAAACAAATTGTATTAAAAAGTATATATTCTATTCTATGTGCTAAAGCCTAAGAAAATATTTTCTTGGCTTTATTAGATATGATGACATTCAATAAAGCCAAAAAAAATATATTGTGCCATTATATAACAATAATATCGAGAAATATTTTTTCAATTGAGTTAGATCCACTTAAATTTAAAAACTTAGAGTATAAATCAACATTTAAGTTATATATGTATAGTGTTAATATAAATGAATTTTACATTATCATTTAATTATATAGATCAAACTAATCAACAAAATTAGCAAAGTCTCGTATGTATGATCTCAAAAATCTTACATACAATAACTTATAATTAAAATTATAATATAAATTTATTTTATATTATCAGTGCAATCAAAATGAAGAAACTCTCTTTAGTTCTCTAGTTTTTATAAGAGCATCGACATCATTTTTGTATTCAATCACTATAATTAAATCATCAATTTTATAGATCTTAATAAGAGTTGGTGAGACACCTAACTAAATTCTAACAACAAATAAATAAAGAGTAATTATATTATAGACTCAGGTTCACCATGAACCCTATACATGACATAGTATTATTCATAGCCTTTTATAGTACACGCATATTTATAATTATAAAAAGAAGTTTTAATGGATGATATTGTGCCATGTGTACATAGAGTTCATGGTGAACTCGAGTGAATTGCCTTTTATAGTATATTGTAACATGTATGAAAATGGATAATATGAATTATGGAATGTATTGATATATTTTTGGTATAAGAACTTACAATAGAAAGGGATAGGATAGAGATAGAAACCTTCCTAAAGAAAAAGGTGACACTAAGAGAGAGACGAGAATCTTAGAGAGGGATAGAATCAATGACATCATATTTTCTATACTTTTTTTAGATGTCTTAACTCCTATTTATAATAACCTAGACTCCACCAATTGAACTAATTGGATTATTGGGCCTATGGCCCATTTAGACTCATTACATTACCTATCTCTTTTAAAATGGACCTTGTCCTCAAGGTCCAATAAATTTTTCACCTGGGTCCCATTGCTTAAAATTCAAATTGCTGAATTCTTCCTCTTCATTTGAGTCAAAATGTGGGAGCTTCAAAATTTTGTTTCCCTCGCTAGAAGCCCAAATTATGTGTATCTGTCTTGCTGATTGTGGCCCATTGGCCCAAGCCCAGCTCGAATCCTTTTTTCTTACTAATGAACTAAATTGGGCTCGACCCAATGGCACAAAATCAAGTTGTACTTGACCCAAGATATCAAAACAACCCATTCCCTTATCTTCCACCAATGAAACCCTAGCCCTTTCCTCCTCCATCAGCTGAGCAGACGCCCTTCCTATCACCACCAGCGCTGCAACAACAGCTACCACCACCAGGGAGAGCATTCTGCTGGTCATCTTTGCCAAGGCTCCCTCCTCTTTCTTCTTCCAACATGTGAGCCGCTTCGCCAACCTCAGAAACAACATTATCTCCTTCTTCAATGTCGTGACTACCACCTTACTTTTTGCCTTCTCCAACCACCATACCATTGTCGCCTGAAGAAACCGAAGGTTGTAGGCTATAAAAATTGCATATTGCTGAAAAACCATTTTTGAGCATAAATTCAAGGCTATAGCCTATGGAAAATGGCCAATAAAAAAAGCCTCTTTACAATGAAAAAGACAAGGTTATAGCCTTAAATAATGACCATTATTCGTAGATATCTTTACAACGAAAAAGTCATGGTTATAGCCTATAAATGATGATCATTACTCTATGAAATTAGTGTTAATGACAAAGAGAAGGTTGTAGGCTATCAAAAATAGATATTTTTGAAAGGGTTAAATATGTTTTTAATCCCTAATAAATTACAAATTTTGTGTTTTACCCCTGAAAAAAAA
>QANU01110351.1:25886-54825 GCA_003254905.1 Nissolia schottii
TATATATATAAAACCATTGCAATTTTTAAGAGATTAATTTTATGGAGTTTTTTTGGTACCATCACTAAAATTTAAGGGCATCAATACCTTTTAATTATGAATAATGATACTATAAACCCTAATTTATCATAAACTCTACATACACATGGCACAATATCATCCATTAAAACTTCTTTTTATAATTATAATTATGTATATATGTAATGAGTCTAAATGAGTTATAGACCGAAGAACCCAATTAGTACAATTGATGAAGTCAAGGTTATTATAAATAGGAGCTAAGACATCTTAAAGCGGTATGAAAAATATGATTTCATTGATTCTATCCTTCTCTAGGATTCTCTCTTCTCTCTCTTAAGCCACCTTCTTCTTTCGGAAGGTTTCTATCTCTATCCTATCCCTTTTTATTGTAAGTTCTTATACCAAAAATACATAAAATACCAAAAATATAGCAATACATTCCATAATTCAAATTATCCATTTTCATACACGTTACAAATGGCGCTTCCATTGCCCACTATGCTGGCGGTTACCGCTTCTGATGGTGGTTCAGAGAGCTCAAGCCATATTCCATTGTGTAATGATCTGCCGGTGTTTGATGACGAGAACGGTTATTGGTGGATCCTTTGTGCGTGGAAGTTTTGGAATGCCAAGGAAACACCAGAGTTGGAATGCCAAGAAACTCAGCAGCAAGAAGAAAACCAATCTCATCTAGATCTGAGGTCAAATCTTGGAGAAGAAAGGGATGAAGAACGATGGAAACCACTACTGGAGCCACCGGATCTAAAGGTTGAGGTGGAGATGACGCCACCAAAAGAGGGACAACCAATTCAAAGGACGTTGAGAAAGTTGAGGCTCCAACCAATAGCGATTCATGCAGCACAATCAACAATGCTACTCTTTGAGGCGATGACGAGATTGTGGTTCCACTAATGTGGAATCACAGCAGAGAAGATCCTCGCAAGGCATTAGTAAGTCTTAATCAGGTGGCAGACGTGATGAATTTTGATGCAGAAGAGGCAATGGTCACCATTGCGAAACAGGTGGGGGTCATCAATTGGAGAAGATGGAAAAATAATGTCAGATCTAGGTGACGAAATCAACAGCGAGTCACACACGTGCGATGGCAAGGCGAGTCAGAAGATGGTGAGCTTGATGCTCATATAAATGAAGACTATTACTCCAAGAAATTATTAGTTTTGAGAAAGCGATGATTGTACGCTATAAAAAATACATATTTCTAAAAAACCAATTTTGAGTAGAAATTCAAAGCTATAGCCTATGAAAAATGACCAAAAACAAAAAAGCCTCTTTTCAACTAACAAGACAAGGTTATAGCCTATAAACTATGATCATTCCTCCACAAAATCAGTTTTGATGAGAAAAAAAAGGTTGTAGACTATGAAAAATGCATATTTTCCACTAACCAATTTTGAGTTAAAACTCAAAGAGCCTATGAAAATTAACTTGTAATAAAAAAATGAATATTCTTTAGGCTAGGAAAAAATGCTTTTTAATTAAAAAGAAAATTTTAAATGTAACACTCCACTTTTTCCTTAAAATTATTTCTCGAAATAAATAAATAAATAATTTATTTAACCTGGATAGAGAATTAAAGATTATTATGCCTTCTTCAAGAGTAATAATAAAGCTAATAATTTAGGCTCCTCGCATAATTCCACGAGCCCCAAAATAAATTATCTTTCCTTATATGAATTTAATTAAATATTAAAGTATCATTGAGACTCACTTTTATAGCGATTGACTCATGTGTGTGCCTTTAATTAATTTAATTCATCCTTAGATAATTAAAACGGTCACATTTTAGCACCTTGAAAAATTTTATAGGACACCCGGTTGATCACCACACATGCATGACGACACGTGTCACCAAACATGCGTGACCACCTCACCGGCCACCATTTTCTATTTGTGACTGAAGTCACATAAGCATGGCCAATAGAAGGACATGCAATTGCTTTTCCTTTATTGCCTTCAGCATTGCAAACAAATTAAAGAGAAATAATTTCTCTCTATAACTCATTGAACACACACAAATGCATCAGTACATGCATTTACTTTCTTTTTCTTCCTTCCTTTCCTTAGCAAAAAAATCGAAGGAAGCAGGCCAACCCACCAGCGTCCTTCACTTGTTTTTCTTTCTTTCTTTCATCACTGAAACCACCAGCAGCAGCAAGCAATCTCGACATTCCTTCATTTCCTTTCCTTTCTTCCCTTCACCGAAACCAAAGCATAGCATCACAAGCAGCACCATTTTTCTTCTTCCTGGTGAGAAAAAATTTCTCTCAAAGCCTCTCCGAAGCCAAATCAAAACAGCCTTCTCTCCTTTGTCCTTCACATCCCCGAAGAAAAGCCAATTTCTTTTCTTTCCATCCTCCGCCGGACTTCATCGTCAATCACAGCTAGCTACCACCACCGAACGCTCATCATCATCCAAAAGGTGGCCTTGCATGTGGAATTGAGGGAGCTTACCTGAGGTTCCTCACGAGTTCACCATCAACCGAGTTCCTGTTGTTGATTTTTTAAGCTTCATCAAGTTTTTTTTTCTCTTAAAGTGGGTAATCCTTGAAAACACCCACTACCTTGAGTGTATGTGTAACCATTGTTATTTTTTGATAAACTGTCTGCTCTGCTGTGATTAAATTATACCATTGTGTTTTTGGGTGCGTGAGTGTGTGGGCTACGGGGGTGTGCGTGTGAAGAAAATATGTGTTTGTGGGTTTGTGTGTGAGGAAAAGAAAGGGTTGTGTGTGTGTGTGTGTGTGTGTGTTTTGGGTGTGAGTGTGTGTGTGTGTGTGGTTGTAGGATTAGGTGTGTGAAAACGAATGTGTGTGTTTATAGGATTATGTGTGAGAAAAAGAAATGTGTGAGTGTGTATTTATAAGGTCGTGTGTGAGTTTAGGTTGTGTGTGTATTTATAGGATTATGTGTGAGAAAAAGAAATGTGTGTGTGTTCACGGGATTGAGTATGAGGAAAGGAAATTGAGTGTGTGTGAAAAGAAGGTGTGTGTGAGTGTGACCACTTGAGAATGAAATAAACATTCTCTTATAGGAAATTGAGTTTATTAGGATTTAAATATAACAGTAAAGGATTTTAAAAGTTGACCAACGGATGTTGGTCAAAGTGGTTAGCGGCTTGGTATCGCTTAAGCAATGTCCCGAGTTCAAGACCTTGTGTACACAGTTATCCCCGCTGGGAGACTCACCCGTCATAGCCAGATATGCGACCCGGGTCGACTCGGATTAGTCAAGGCTAAGCCTTGGATACCAGGCAAACAACCTAAAAAAAATATATAACAGTAAAGGATTTTGAAATTTCTGAAGCTCAAGAACCAATTCATGTACCCGGGGGCATCCGCAACATAACCGCGAGTTTAAGTTTCAGTTACGAGAATTAACGTCGACTAGAAACTTTAGAAAGTTGAGAGTGAGTGACTTAGGGACTAATTCAATTCCCTGAGAATTAGGAGTTTGACAACCTATAAAATTTAGTTTCTCCGAGTTTCTGAGAGCACAGCATCCCCGAAAGCACTGATTCAATTTAGTCTTTAGTCGATAATAATTGTGATGAACTATTTGGATTATATGTATGATTATTGTTATATGTCATATTAAATGTTTTCAAACATCATGAGGAGAAATAGGTTGCCAATTAGGAGTATTAGGGTGACCTTAGATTAGATCGCTAGAAAGTTAAACACTAAGATTAAAAAGATAATAACTGGATCTTAGAATTGAACGAGACTTTAGAGGGTTTCCGACCAAATATGTTCGACATACCTTAGAAATAATTACCTAGAAAATAATTAGGAAATTTCCTTTTTGGCACGCCACTAGATAGCCCCTCACCATCTCACAGTGGATGGTTACGTTAAGAAACAAAATTAACCCCTTCGGAATGTCATAGGATAGCCCCTCAGCATCTCACAGGAAATGGTTATGTTTTACGCTAAATGTGTCTGTGGGTCACTATCACACTGGTTTGAGCTCAACTTGAGAAAAGAATGATGTATCCTGATGCTGCCGGCAGTCACCTGAAGGGAAAGAAGGAGAGGAACCCATTAGCCCCGCATGCATGAAAGTCATGAGTCACATGTTTTGAGAAGTTAAGTTCAAGAAATAATGTATGTTTATGCCATAGAGCAAATACTAAGTGATTCGGCATCACGAGATTTCCCTTCGAGATTTGTGAAGTATGAGACTACGTGACCCGAAGTCATGGATACTCACGCGATTAAGATTATAAAGCACGATATCATAATAATAGGTAATTCAAGATTAGTTTCCCCCCTCGTGACGTAGTAATTAGATAAAGTTGCTCAGGATTAGCATGGATTAAAATATAATAGGAAATATTAGTTATACAGTCACAGTTAGAGACCGGGATCATAAATGAATTGAAAGAGAATAGTTATTCCCGCTGAGGATGTAAGTTTTCACTTCCATTCATTTATTATTCCAGGACATCATGGAGAACGTGCTGGGGAACCGTAGGGTTCGGACCCGGCACTCGGACACCAGGGTTGACCCCACCACAGGGGTTGTCACGATTTCTGTTTCCGTGGACCGACGCACAGGTCACCTCACCACCAGCGAATTCCGTACTCGCATCAGAAGGTTTCTACCATCCAGCACCATCTACAGTTACTGCACCTCTGGGATCTCAGGAGCCGGTGGCTCCAAACCCCTCTCCAATCCCTGGATCGCATTATAATTCTCCCATTATCATCGAGGATGCTGAGTCAGGCTAGCACAAGCAGATCATCGAGGATGATCCAGGCCCTGTGCTTGACAGGGATCAGCCCGTGGAGCATTAGGGATTTAGGGTCCTCATCTTCATAGGACGGCGAGGAAGATCGTCAGACGAGAGCACACGACGCGGAGGCAAGACCTTCAGGCTTTGCTCTCTGGTATCCAGATTCGCACAGGGCTGCTTGGATGGCACACCCAGGGTGGATATCCAAGGAGGAAGACCTAGAGGAGGAGGAAGAGGATCCTTAAAAGGACCCGGAGGAAGGAGCATCATAGGAGGATGCCGAGCCCCGGAGGCCAATGAGTTGTATATGAAGGGTTTGGGTGGGAGGTCTTTTTGATTGCCAATCAAAATGTTAGAGATCCTTATCAAATTGATTGGGCCAAGGGCAGTGGACTTTTTTACTACAGGGTACCCTAGTGAGACAGTGATCTGACTTTTACATGGACAACGGAATCGTGACCTTTGCCTAGTATTTCGGATATTATGTATATGCATTTTATATAGGCTAATGGAGCTAGCTATGCCATTAGCCTCATGACAATATTTGTGTAGTAATTGTATATGATGTATATAATGTAGCTAATGGTGAAACTGTTATTGGACGAAATGTGAATGAATGTGTATTATGATTCCCATGGGTTATCTTATTTATTTATGTGTCATACTGTCAAACGCCCTAATTCAGTTACAACCTATCGCTTGTGTGTGTGTGTGTGTGTATATAGTCGTGGCTTATATTTTCTACTTCACTGAATAAGGAAAAAGTTTAAATTGGTCCATATTTTTAATTAAAGGATATTTTTGAAAGTAAAATAGGAATAAAAGTAATCCAGCTGAGAAGTAACAAACTAGTGAGCATTGCTTATGACTTAAGCATAAGCAGTTAGTCAGGGTGTTACATAAAATTCCATTAATTAAAAAATATATTTTTTTAATTGAAATGACAAGACTATTGGCTATACAAATAAACTTTTAACCAAAAGCATTTTTGTTTATAAAAAAAGGATAGTTATTCTTGCACACCTGTTGCACACCCACGATATTTTACTAAAACTCTTTGCCGACTCAGCAAACTGCTCCACCCATTCCTTTTGTTTCTTCATTTTTGTTCATTCTCTTTTAATTTCGTGCTTTTTTTTCTTGCTTCGTTGTTGCTCATTCTCTCTCAGTGTATCAATTCATTTTGGTTTATGCTCGATCATTCTCATTCGTTCATTTTTTATTTGTTTTGTGCTTTCTCGTTCTGTAATCATTTTTGTAATTAATGTGCATATTTCAGATACGATTTAGTGACACAACCTTTTACTATACTCAGAAACAACCATTTCGTGAACTCAGACATAACCTTATTAAATAACATGATCTATCCATTATATATATATATATATATATAGAAACCTTACAAAGATTGACACAACCACATTATATACACAAACCTATCTTTTATGTTACGTAGACACAACCATTACATGTATTAAAAGCATGATCGAAGCAAAGAAAGAGAAAAAAAGTAGAACATAAACAACCATTTGGTAAAAATAGACACAACCTTACCAAAGTAAAAGACATAACATTTTTGTTGTTTAAGACACAACCAATTTAAATAAACAAATACAATTTTTTATTATAGTTAGACACAACTTTTTCGTGGACTCAGACCTAACCTTATTAAACAATATGACCTAACCATTATATATACATATACTCACACGCAAAGCTGAACACAACCATGTTATATACACAAACCTATCTTTTATATTATATAGACACAACCATCACATAATCGAAGTAAAGAGAGAAAAGAAAAATAAAACATAAAGATGGACAAAACGAAAGACGAACAGAGGAATAGATGAAGAAATAGTTAGGCCGCAAGAGCTCTTAAAGGAGAAAGGTCATGAGAGAGAGCACAAAATGTGAAAGGTGAGAGTGAAAAGGCGGTTGCACGTTTTTTATGTCGCACAGTAGTGAGCCTTAATTATAAGGGAGTGTACAATTGGGGTGCACAGTAAAGATGTGCCAAAGTCGAGACTTTAAAAAAAATTAGAAAAACGTTTAATAATGGAATCAAATAGAACTTATTATCACATTTTAAACACATTACATCAATTTTAGTATATATATAAAATATATCAAACGATTTTAGCTTGACATAATATTTAATAGACATTATATATATAATTTAAACTTTCAATCCGACGAAAAGTTATTCATTAATTCAGTTCATTCAAAGAATTGACACATGGGAGATCCATATCCATCTTCCATGCTTTGGATATGTGAACGCAATAACCGTACATATGAATCGATAACAAGGATCATTGGTAGCAATTTTCAACCATAATTTCATAATAGTTGATGCATCCAAAATCTTTGACACGATGTGGAGTCAAACCATTCCCATTGCCTTGTCCACACCTTGAGACACAGAGAATACAATGATTGGATACAGACAATAAAGTATGGGAAGCTAAAATTGTAATATGAAATCTGGCTCCATGTGAAAGTTGCCACATCCTCCACATATTTTTTTATGATATAGTGTTTTTGGTTGCAGCTACTCACTTACATCATTTATATATGTGTGTCCTTGCAATTTGTTTGTTTAACACACATGAATCATGGTGCACCCTTATCAATTCTGCAGAGATTGGATCGTCTAGAGCATCTGGTAAATTCAAATTTTCTGCTCAATCTTTTCTTTTTCTCTCTTCTTGTTTTGGTTTTCCACACACAATTTTGGTCAAACATTTGAGGTCTCATAGGAGGTATGGCTTTCTCACTACTGATTATTCTATACTAAAAACTCAAACTCAAAGCCACTAGTTAAGTAGAAGAATACCCATCACTCCAATCGACTATGTGTTAATTTTTCTGCTCAATCTATTTACCTTTATTTGTGCTCCAATTTGTCTATGTTTAGATATTCAACATATATATCAGCAATTATTTCCATAAACAAGGTCTCCGGTTCGTTGTGTGCGTAAAATGCCTAGCATTAGGATAAGAGGTTTACCCTCATAGTGGGCTGTTAATGGACTCTGAATACCGGTGATCTATACCCAAAAAAAAAATGATATTTCATATGTATTTATAATAACGTGACTTTTGATTTTGTTATAATGGTCCATTCTTGATAATGTAGCTACTGTTTATGGAAGAGAAGCACTTCTATACAACAGCAGATTCTGAAGCTGCCTTGGACAAGTCTTTGAAACCAGAGGAGCAGTGCAAGAGTTTGTCCTCTGCCCTTGAAGAGGCTCACCACAAAGGCACATTGATGGAGAGAGTTGCAATGCTAGAAAATCGAGTAATTCAGGTTGCTAATGGCCCAAATAATTTCAGTTTAATCTTCTATGTATTGTTCGGGCAAAAGATTGTACACTGTCATTTAATTATATGTTACTACTTCAACAAACGTAGTCACTTTTCTAGATAATGAATATGAAAATCAATCACTTTTATTAATGTGATGACACGTAATTAGATGAATGGCAATACAAAACTCTTTTATTGACCATACATAAAAATTAATGTCATAAATTTCCCATAGTTACAAGTTTACTGAGACAGCGCTCTAGTGAAAAAATTATTATAAATCAAACTTAATCTAATCCAAAAAAACATGTCTAAACTATACATAAAGTTCTAAAGCCAGTGGCATGCGTCATTGATACTAGTTAGTTCTTGCATGTTGTGACCAAGTTCTTGTAATTTTTTTGGTATTTAATCAATCAGTTGAGTATGAACATGGACATGGGGAACACACCAAGGTCTAGTTCTTCAACTTCTGCAGCAGCTGAAAAGCTAGGGCATGGGTCAAGTTTGATGGAGGCTAATAGGGAACTAAACGAGGGTATGAATATGGTCACCAACCTCCAAGAGAAGCAGAACCCTCTTGTAGCAAAAGTAAGTTTAGTGATCCCTTTTACAGAAACATTAGGAGTTTGTTTCGTTTTTGTTTTAATTTTCTGCTTTTTACAATTTTGTGAGAAAAAAATTATGAAAATAAGAAAACGAAAGACAGGAAATACATTTTTCTTGTTTTTACTACTTTTTTTAGCAAAATTCTGAAAAATATGAAATGAAAGTAGAAACCAAAAAGATCCTAAAGCGTTCCTTCAACAAACATTAAAACAAAATGGACCCTAGTTCTAGACACATAAGAGCACAGTTTGATTTTCATTCTGTTTAAAGGTTGAATTTGTGGTTTTGCAGGATAGCATTGTTGTGGAAGCTTGTTCATTAAACTCGCCATCTTGCAGGGCACAAAGAAAACACAACATGTCTAAGTCTAGAGGGGACAGTAACAAGAGGAAATGGCTCAAGTGGTTGAAAATGAGATGTTGATTATGTTACAGACCCTTTAGGCATTGGTCTTTGTGTTTCAAATTATCAACAATTCCTTGCTTAAATTGAAATGTGTAGAGGCCAAAATAGTCTTGTGAATAATGCATGACAAATTTTTGTTATTGTTTCAATCAAAACAAGGAATAGACACTGCCAGCCTAATGTTGAGTAATTTTGTTGTGTGCTTATTTGGATTGCAAACCATAAGTAAGAAACAGGTCAAACTTTTGCAATTACTATGCTGAATTTAGACTCAATTTTAAGGTAGGAGTCTATTTGTCCATTTTTGTCTCTTAAGAGCATCTCCAATATTATGCTAAGTTGGATTTCTCGTTTAGCCTCACTACTTAGCACATCAATGTCACATAATCAACGCATCATAAAAGGCAAAAGTGTCACAAGAACGAGACTCTTGTCTTCAATAGAAGGAACCAAGAGTAGAATAAATCTGGTTTCTTGTTAATGAATAAAAACAACTGAGATTTTGGTTGCAATTCTGATATACAAAAATGAATTTTAACTACTTTTTAACATCTAAAATCCAATGTGGTCATCAGTTACATGACCAGACCAGTGAAAGTCACAGAGTTAGTGTGTACCAAATTGGCGCAGCTAAAATGGCAAAACTTAGGTAACATTTAAATAAATAAATAAATAAACAAAAACCAATATATGTAAAGAATTTAAAAGCATGTTAAATGCAAAGTTTACATGTTACATAAATAGGATGGATCTTGTCAGACAACTAAAAAGCTCTACATCATAGAGGGTCCTGTCAAAATTCTTGTTCATATAAAAGTGGACAAACACGTGAGAACCAAAAAAAAAACATGCTCACATGGGACTCGAACAATGGATGAACAGCTTTGGTGGCTGGTGTTTGATCCTAAGAAATCACACATGCCCTATTGGCTTTATCATGTCTCAATTCTATCACAGTAACTGTACTCCAAAATTTGAAAAATATGATATCAGAATCACTCAGTACAATTTCCCAGTTGCATTCATCATCCAAATGCTATACTCTCTCTATGCCCTCTAGCTATGTCTTTTTTGTGTTAAAACATAGGCTTGCATGTGATGTTGTTTACCTTTTTAACAAACTTGTGCAATGTGTATCATTTTTTAATTTACTGTATCGCTTGCTTATGGTTTTCAAGTCAGTTTGCAGAGTGATTACTTTATGAAGTTGTTATTAGCTAAAATACAAGGAAAACCAAATATATCAGATCAGCAAACTTCAATTAATGTAAAAATTCTCACTTAATAAGCATGCAGACTTGCCTGAGACAATTTATTGAGGTGAATTTGAACTGCACTTATTCATTTTCAGAATACAATCTAAGCAAACGCTTGACACCAGTAAACACATCAAGTTCTGGTTCTGAACTGACTTGCCAGAGACAAAAATCATAGAAGTGTTTTTGAAAAATCTGAAAATTTCCAACCTGAGAACAAAATATCTTACATCAGTTCATCCCCATAAAGCAATATGCTAGACTTTAGCAAGTGCAGACAATAGAAGACCTTCAAACTTGCATCCTCATTCTTGCATTAAGATTGATGGATGGCCTGTCCATTAAATATTCAAGAGAAAGAGCTTAAGGAAGGTGAAAAAAATAAAAAATAAAAGTAAAAGAGAGAAAAAAGGAAGAGAAGAATAACTGACCATCTCAAGAACACCAATCTCTTGCATTCTGGAACATGCGCAACCACGGACTAGGGCCCTTCTTGTCCACATCCCACTGTGTTGGATACCACGGAAACTGCCACATCAAGAAACAACGCTCCGGATGAGGCATCATAGCGAGATGCCTCCCATCTGGAGAACAAATAGCCGCCACCCCTAAAGGAGAGCCATTCACATTGAAAGGATAGACCTCCGTTGGATTGCCGCCGTCATCGCAATATCTCACGGGAGCCAAATCTGAATGAACTATGCGCTCAAACATGCCTTCATCCGGGAAATACGCTCTTCCCTCACCATGAGCAGCCCATACTCCCAGTGTACTTCCTTCCATACCTTTGAACATTATAGCTGGTGATTCTTTTATTGCCACACTTGTAAAGCGGCATTCAAACCGCCCCGATTCATTGTGAATGAACCTCGGCTGTGACAGGTCGCCGCTAGCACCAAGCACGCCCCCAACCTGCGGGCCCGGTACCCATCCCAACAAAGCCATAAGCTGACAACCATTGCATACACCAAGACTGAAAGTGTCGGGGCGATTGTAGAACTCCTGAAATTGTTTCAAAACGGACTCATTGAATCTTATGGAAGCAGCCCAACCTTTTGCAGAATCGAGCACATCGGCATAGCTAAATCCACCAACAAACACAATTCCACGGAACTCTTGCAAAGAAATCACCCCATTAAGAAGGTCCGACATAGTAACATCCCATGGTTCAAAACCAGCAGCATGGAATGCTGCAGCCATTTCTCTATCTCCATTGCTTCCTTCTTCTCTAATCACGGCTACTTTAGGCTTCAAAGTTGCAGACAAGTATTTTTCGTCTGTGAAGGAAGGCGTAAAGGACAGTTTCCATGAGGGCTCATATCGATGTTTTAGTCCTTCCCTCTCCATATCAACACAAGATGCCAATCTTTGGAACTTTTCCAACTGGAAACTGGTTTCTTCCCACAGGTCCCTAAGGACAGTAGTTTCTTCTTTTAAACAACTGACCCCATCAACCTTCACTTCAATCGAAGGAGTGGCAGTAACTCGACCAACAATCTCAGCCAAAACTCCCACACTCTGCAGCTTATCCATTACCATAGCCAGATTTTTCTGGCTTACCTCTACAACTAATCCAAGTTCTTCAGAATAGAGTGTTTGGAAAAGGCTATTACCTCGTGAAGTCAAGTCCAAAGTAAATCCACGATTACCAGCAAAGGCCATCTCTAAGGCACAAACTAGCAGCCCGCCATCACTGATGTCATGACCAGCAGAGATCAGTTCATCACTAATAAGATCTTGAACACCTTCAAACACCTTTTTAAGGTAAGGAACATCATCAAGATCAGGACATTCATTCCCAACTTGGTCAAACGCCTGAGCAAGAGCAGATCCACCTAACCGGCGCTTTCCCTTTGACAAATCAATGTGAACCAAAATACCATCATCTCCCAGTTTCAAATCTGGTGTCACTGTCTTTGTTATATCCGGACAAGTAACATAAACACTGATTACAAGATTACCAGGTGCCTTGACAACTTCTCCCCCAGCATGGGCTGCCATAGAGAGGCTATCTTTTCCACCATCAATAGCAATACCAAGTTCAATCATTGCTTCAGACAAAGATATAGCAGCATCATACATAGCAGGTCCTTCCCCATCAAGCTTGGCAGCATACATCCAATTACCACTCGCCTTAACATCAGAAAGGGAAGTGACCTTTGCCCATACAAGATTTGTGAGTGCTTCTCCAACAGCTAACCGCGCCATTGCTTTGGGGTCTAACAGACCTTTGATTGGCTGCTCCCCAATGGCACACGCACCCCCAGTCACACCGGTAAAAGTCTGAGCTGTAACAGCAACATCAGCAATGGGAATCTGCAGAGGCCCAACAGTTTGCTGCTGTGCCACAAGACCAGTGACACACCTATCAACTTTTGTGGTTAGGAATCGTTTTGAACAGACAGATGGTAAACTCAATACCCTCTTCAAAGAATCTATGACTGTGACCCCAGGAGCAATATCAAGTGGCTCCCGCTCATAAACAACCCGCTGAAATTTGAAAGATTTTTTAGGCATGTCACCAAGGACTTTCTCCAGTTCAAGATCCACAGCAGGGGGAGGTGGAGGTAGTCCATTTGAGAGACACTTCTGAGTTGCTAAGCTATCCACTAACACAACACGGCCATCCCCACTAATGGTTCCAATCACAGCCATCGAAACCTTTTCCCTGACACAGATAGACTGTAAGAGCTCATGACTTTCAGGCTTCACCAAGATTGCATCTTGCTCCTGATACTCTGCACCCCAAATTTCAAGAACAGACATTGTATGATCACCAACCACAATTGCTCGAACATCTATCTCAGCACCCTTTGGGTATATGATCTCTTTCACCACATTGCAGTTACCACCGGCTCCCTGATCATGAATGCTGATAATGGGATTCTTATCCCCCATCTCAATACAGGCACGAACAAGACGATATAGTTTTTGTGCCATCTCAGCATCCCCACGTTGCACGGCATTGAAATCAAGATCTGCATCATTCTGCCCACTGACCATGCTTGAGGCTGCCCCACCTCCCATTCCAATGCGATAAGCAGGACCTCCAATCTTCACAACCAACATCCCAATCTCAGGCTCTCCCTTTGTTATATGACAGTGGTCAATCTGCCCAATTCCTGCACTAAACATGATTGGCTTCAACCATTCCCGCCTGTCCCCACTAGGAAGTCTCATTCCAAAAGTTCTACAGAAGCCCTGGATCAACGGCTCTCCAAATTTGTTTCCATAGTCAGATGCACCATTACTAGAATCAATAAGGATCTGCAAAGGTGATGCCAGATTTGACGGATAAGAAAAAGATGGATCTTCCCACGGAGCATAAAACCCTGCTGTGTTTAGATTCCCAACACAATAACCAGCTGTAGCTGCCTGAACAAAGGAACCCCTCCCTGTTGCATGTGTATCTCTAATGCGACCTCCTGCACCTGTTTCTGCACCCGGATAAGGTGCCACTGCACATGGAAAATTGTGTGTTTCTGCTGTAAACAAAATATCTAGCTCACGTGCTGCCATGCTTAATGGACATGCTGAACCGGGCTGAACAGGTCGTAAGTGCTCTACTGGAAAACCCCTGATTGCACTTGAGTTATCCTTAAAGCCAATTACGGAGTTATTTGGATTTGCCTGTAAAGTACTCTTCACAATCTGCATAAGAGTCCTGTTCATGAGCTGCCCATCAATGAAAATCTTTCCTGTAAAAAACCAATGCCTGCTATGCTCACTATTGGACTGCGCAATATCAAACAACTCCACACTGGTTGGGTTACGCTTAATATCTTCTCTGAAAAGTTTTGTGTAGAACTCCAAATCTTGTTCATCAAAGGCCAAACCCATCTCCTGATTGATCTCTTCCAATGCCTGTCTTCCCCTCTCCATGACAGGTAAATAACGAATTTCATCCGGAACAACATTGGTCTCAAAAGATGTCAACTTCTGAGTATAAACACATTCTGTCATCCTGTCATGTACCATAGATGCAAATTCATTGATCTGGTGATCTTGTAATTCACCCGTGGTGTGCAACAGGTACCTCCTCGATCGTTCCAAACGAGTAACTTCCGTCAAACCACAAGCTTGACAAACTGCCACCGCATTCGAAGACCATGCTGTGGTAAATGACAACCTGGGGCCAACCTCCACTATAACTGTCCTCAGACCATCCTCCTCCTTCTTCTTCTTCTCAAGAAAGCTCTCTGTTCCCAGATTCTCAGGCTCAAATGTTTCTCGAAGAAGCCATTCAAGGACTGAAAGCTTTCCGCTCGAAAGCTGCGAAGCAAGGCCAATATTATAACACTGCTCTGTCTGTAGACCCACAATCTGATTAGAGATCTTCATCTGAGCTTCCCTTAGAAGTTCAGCAGCTGCATTCTCTTGAATAAATGGCACACGGTACAAATGAAAGACTTCCGAGGCCGGCCTCTCAGCCAAGCCAGACTGCACCTCCACCGGACTGCTCACAGCCTTAGAAACAACGGCTCTGGAATGTTCATGAGCACGGCACCGTAAAGGCAAAGCTCTCCGACTCGAACCATGGGCCCGGTTCCTATTACCAAGTGTGCCCCAGAGCAAATGACCCCTCTGCCTCTGAGTCTGAGATTTCTTCACCAAAAATAAACTCTGCCTGCTGGTACCCTGAAACCAAAAACCACCAAAAACACAAACTGAATCTTAAACAAGCTCCAGCAATTGATGAATGACAGCATAAGACACGTTAACAATACTGAAAATTAAAACAAAGTCATGTCAAAGCTGCAAGATGGTACTTTTTTGGTGTACAGTTTGCAAATCATAGTGTGGTCCAACGAAAAAAAAAAAGCAACTTTTTTTCACTTCTGCTCAAACCAAGGTTCGAGACTAAAAAATCGTGTTAAAAAGGGGGGAGGGGGAGCCAAAACGAACAAGAAGAGGAAAAAATGAGAGAGGGTATTCAGCGATAGTGAGAAATCAAACCTGAAGGAATTCAGAAACCCCGATATCGCTAACAGCAGCCATGCCCTCGAATCAAGTGTTCGTTGGAGAGAAGCTGTGAACAGAAAACCAAAAAAAAAAGTCTTTGAGAAATGGTGTGTGAATCAATTCAAGTGCAAAAGAAGAAGAAGAAGAAGAAGAGGAGGAGGAGACAATAATCGTTGTACCAGCAATGATTGAACGGCGATGCGATGCTCTCTCGGTCTTCCAACAGCGGCAATCCACAGCGGCGGGCGACGAGTGGGTGACTCAGTGATTAGTGTGAGAGAGTGAAAGAGTTTTTGACTCGGAAAGAAGGGTTTTGGGGGCTGTTTTTGGTGGGGACAGTATAAAAACCCTTCCTCTCTTTATTTAATTTTTTTTTCCTTTCTTTCTGATACTATTTGCATTTGGTTTGTGTTTGGCGCTATTTTTTTTTTAATATTCTTCTAATTTTCTTTTTTTTTTTCTTTCCACTTTCTTTGCTTTGTGTATATCTATATGACTGTAATCTCTCTTGTTTTGCCGATGCTTTTTGTCTTCATACCTATTACCTTTTCTCGAAGCTGAATCAGATGCTTTGGAATAGTTCATTATGATAATAAACAAAAGCAAAAAAATTGACCTTTTGTTAAGAACAATAATGAGTCGTTTGGATTGCGTTAAAGGTCACTTTTTTTAATTAGAAAATGTCACTTTTTTTAATTAAGAAAATGACTTTGAGGTTGTAAAATTCTAAAGTAGTGAGGAGTTTAAATAGCATAAGTGAAATCATAAGTTTAAACTTCATTGCAATTAATGTAATTTTTGAAATATTAAAAAAAATTATCAAAAAAGTTTATAAAAAATATTTTTCATAAGAATCCATACATTAGTAATGATCTTTTGATCCTTTCTTACATAAATTAGTTTTCTTTAACGTCAATGGCACTAAGGTTTGAATTCTTAACCTTATGCATATAACACAAATTTTTATTGGACTGGGCCGACAATAAACCCATGAATAAAAACGTGAGTTAGAGGTTTGACCCATCTATCTAACCCATAGAGGATTGGACTCTCACAATTGTCTCGTCAGCATAACTAACTTGAACACTTGGACGTGGGAAGAATCCCACATTATATCCCATGAGGACAAGCCTCAACCCTACTTCGGATACAAGCATGATGGGCGAGCAAGAGCTCAACACGTCCCCATAACGCGCAAGCACGATAAGTCCATGACTTGGGCTAAACAGACGAAGAGGATTTATAAGAAATGACCAAAAGATCATTGTAGAGGTATGTATTTTAGACCTCGAAAACATACATAATATGGTTACTAACTTAAGCATCGAAATCGAGTGCAAGTCCCACTCCCGAGCACTTTAACTGGATCTAGAGAACAATCAATTCATCGATGGCGCGCCATATCAAAGGGACACATCATATTACCATCTAGGACAAAATACATACCATTAGGTCATTCCTTGTAGCTTAAAGTTTTCTTTTCTTTTTTTTTCACAAGAGCTGAAAGTTGATACTAGTTTGATTTTGGAAAAAAGAACCTTTAAAGTGAAACTCAATATCAAAATATTGATTTAATGGTAAGAAACTTTATTCTTTAAAGTGAATCTCTTACATTAAAGGATTTTTTTTTAAATAATGATATAGTAATTTAGTCTTAACATTTTTAATTTAACATTAATTTTATTTTACTGCCAAATCATCAATATTAAGAAAAAAGTTGTGCTCAAAAATAAAACTTATGTCAAATTTTAAAATGTCCAGACTTAAATGGAGGTTAATTTTGTTTAAAAATAAATAATGTCAAGTTCACCTTAAAAATAACCTCAAGTTCAAAATGTTATGAATATATATATATATATATATATAATTTGTTTTAAGAAACAATGTCATTTTATTTTATCATGAGTCAAATTAAATCCAGATAACATGGGATTAGATACGTTTAAGAATAGTTTATGTAATAATTAATAATAAATAATAATTTGTGTATTAAATTCTATATGTCATTCTCGACGTTGTTATAATTACAATATTTGTATATTTTCCCATGAAAGACGCCCAAGGACAATTTATGTATTAAATTTTATGCATGTCATTCTCAACTTTGTTATAATTAAACAAACAACTTTTGAGAGATTTAACAAATTAATCTACTTATTTTTATGAATGGCATTTGACATCTTTAAGAATAAAATAAAAAAATATTAAGTGTCATTCATAAAAATAAGTAAATTAGTTAGTAAGTTAATTTATTATGTCTCTTAAACACTTTTCTAAAAAAAAAAAAACGGTTTTATAGTTTAATTTTTAAACACCCTAGGGGAGTGCTCCAAGGAGACACAAGACTATTGGATCTTAGTGAGGAGCGAGGGTGATCTCTTAATTAGTTAAAGGATTTTTTATTGTACGAAAAATTAAGGCTATTAAATAATCTTCTTAATTTTTTTGTGATTCTTTTTCAATACCTTAAAAGATAATTATTTTAAAAGATGAAGTATCAAGAAACATGCTATTGCAGGCACAAATACAAGTATATTTTTATTTAAAGAAATTTAAAAATTAAACTAAACTACTTGTAACGAATAACGACTTGACCATAGAATTAGAAATGTCCAATGTCCAATGTCCAATATCCAATAATAAAGAAAGTTTTGAAGTAAAGTGTAAAGTATTTTAAAAATAAATTAAATGAAGTATTTATAATTATTTTGGACTACATGAATTTGGGCCACTAATTTAGGCCCAACCCTTTCTCTTATTAGACCTCATATCTCCTACAATCTGAGAAAGAAATTTGTTCCTCACTTTGATCCAATGAAATTTTGTCGTCACTTTGATCCAATGACATACTTTTAAAGAGTAAACTTTTAAATTTATCTTTAATATTAGTAGCATCGATCAAACTTACACCTAAGTTTTAAAGACAATTTGATAGACGAAATGTCAACCTTACAATAAATTTAATGTATTAATACTAATTTGAAGACAAATTTGCTATTTTCTAAAAGTCAGAAACAAACTTGATCAACATACTAACGTTAGAAACCAATTCAAAGGTTTTATCTACTTTAAAGGTAAGAAATATTAAAATATTTGAATAAGAAAATGTATATATCTTTATATATGCATGAATCAAAAGGATTAAACCTATATACATACAACTCTAACTATACAGCTAGATCCCCCTCTACAAAATTATAATCTATCCAACATGTTTTGATCATGGCAAGAGATTATACAAACATCCCAAAAAGGAAAAACAGAAGCATACATGGCCAATCCTCTTTTTTAGTTGTTGGTCATTTCTTCTTGAATTTCTGTCTAAATCTTCATTCATCCTTAAGTCTTCTCTAGATACTTGCCCTATCTTTCATTGTTGGTCTTTCTTCTTGAATCTCTTCTAAATCTTCATCCTCATGCCTTCTACCAGCTTGCTCTTTCCAGTAGGCAACCAGCTTCTTCAGCCGCGCTATCTCTTTCGAAGAAACATTTTTGCTGGGGTCATTTACAATTGACCTCACTCTTGATGCATACCTAAAAAATAAACATAAAAGGCATAAGGAATATGGTTAGAACACGCGCTAGAATGAATGCATGCTTGGTTTCTAGAATAGAAACAAAAACCAGACAGAACCTGAATCTAACTACTAAAATATATGCCAGCCGTTTTTATGTTAAATAAAAATAATAGCGGAAAATCGACATAACAAAGATCAAAGAACATACATAAGAGAGTTGTTTGTCTCATCCAAGTTTGATTCTGCTGGAGAAACATTCACAAACATGAGAGTTTTGGCATTGCCACCAAGTGAATCACTCATCAACATAGTTAACTTGTGATTCCTATAAGGTATGTGCTGACCACCAGAAGACAAGGCACTGATAACATCTCCAAGTGCTGATAAAGATTTATTGATACTTTGAGCTTCTTTAAGTTGGCTACCTACAGAACCTGACTTTTTCACTCTTTCTGAACCAGCTAGATCCACAAAACTCAGCTGCATGTTCAATCCAACATATAATAGTGAACATCCACAATGTGTCAGGCATATGAAACAAAATCGCAGTCTATTTAGTTTATGTTTTCGTTTCCTGTGTTTCCTATTTTGAAAATTTTGTGAAGGAAATAGTGACAACAGGAATCAAGATTTTATTGTTTTCACTGTTTTCACTTCTTCCTTCACAAAACCCTAAAGATAGGAAATGATAAATGGAAACAGGAAAATGAAAATAGAAACCAAACAGGCCCTCAATGTTCCACATTGTTACTCAAAATGATGAAATATTTTGCAATTATGCTAACATAGTATTGAAAAAGCCAATACTCAAAATGATGAAATATTTTGTGATTACGCAGACATATAGTATTGAAAATGTCCAAAACAACAATGTACCTTCCCCCTTGCAACCGTTTGACTTTGAAGGTTGGTACTTTCAATTACAATCGATAGGATAAGATGAGATCTTGAGCTTTCTTCATTCATTTGTGTCCCCGATGTATGCCGCCGCTCGGATCCTCTTTGTATAATACTATTCAAATCTTCTATCTTGGAAACTGACACAACTGTTACATTTTCCACAGCTACCATACCCTAACATCAAAGAATTAAAAATAAAACCATTATGAATGCAAACAATTCGTGATATAAAAGTTTCTTCCAAGTCTCTAACTTTCAACAGCTTTAAGAGAATTCATAATAATTTTCAAAATGTTCCCAAAAGCAACCCACCTCAGCAATTGCTAATACATTAAACATAACCAAACAGGCCACTGAATTTTCTAACTGAGAAACCATAGTTACAAGCATACTGATGTTTTACCTTAAATTCCTTCTCGATGTCCAATTTTAAATGCCTTGTATTAAAAATGGAATTTGTGATGACAATATAGAGATAATTACCGTTGAATCCTTCTTGATATCCAACTTTAGATGCTTCGCATTCTTAGGTGCCAGAAGATCTATGAGGGTATCTTGATATAATTCCACCATGTATGCCTGCACCATCAATACAAGTGAAGCTTACATAAGACAATAAAGCACAGACTTTCGTAGATCTGACGACATAATTGACTAATTGACACCGATTTTCGGTGTGAAAAGTATTTTACCTTCAAGGAAAAAGAATACTTGGTATTATCTCTCCTCAAAATTCTAAAAAGTTCTGCAGTAGCGCGAGGGGTAAGCCCAGGGTTGTTTTCACATCCATAAATTGTGAATGTCTTTCCGGATCCAGTTTGACCATAAGCAAATATGCAGACGTTATAACCATCTACAGCCGATTGCACCAAGTACTGCATTGTAAATAAAAAGTAATCAGTAACGAGAGAATTTAAGAAAATATAATCTATTCCTGTTTGCAAGAAAAGACTATGATCTATAAGTTGTTAAGCTGAGACTTGCCTTTGTATCCTCAAATACACTTTCTTGAGTTGCATCACCATCAAACACGCTATCATATACATACTGCTTTGGTTTATCGTCTTTCCACGGATGTTCAACTGTAAACTCATCAACTGTGGTAAGCGCTTTTCTTTCTTTCTCAGCGATCTCTTTTTCACTAAGGGGTCTTAGCCGACAGTAAACTCTAATCTTTCCTTTCATGTCTGAAGTAAAACCCAGTTCCAATGTTGAATATGTGTCAAATGTATGTATATCAACACATTCACAGATTTATTTCCTGTAAAAAGTAGCTTCAGTCACTCACCTTCTATTGTATTATAATATCGCTTCCTTAAAACTTGCTCATCCTTATAAAGTACTTCCATTTCAGCTAGTTGAGCCCCTTGCATCTTCAATATGGCAGCTGTTTGTTCATTCTTTCTATCAATATCCTAAATGAAAAAGAAAAAAAAAAAAGGTTCGTGTTATTACATTAACGCAATATGTAAAAATACATAGCACATAGAAACCTATATCTGCTATTATAAAATAGGAGTAGTGAAGCAAAAAAAATAAGTGCATCAAGACCTCTTTCATCTCTCTCAATTCTTCTAATTCCTTTAAATTATTTTGCAATGCAGCCAACTCAGAGTCCTTGACTGAAATGGTAGTCTTTGCGGCGGCTAATTCTTGTCTAAACCCTTCTAGCTTTCTTTCAAGCTCATATGCTCGAGACTTCACAGCTTTCTGTTCTTGCTCAAGTTTTTGTTGAAGAGAAGTAATCTGCATTACAACAACCACCATCATGTTCATTGACCATCAACTTAAAATAATGTTTTTCAATTTTAAATAGTTATTTGTCATCTTTTACTTACCTCTTCAGCGCGCCGCTTCTCAAGCGTAGATAGCTTCTGCTCCAAAACTAATTTTTCATTTGTCAAGCTTTTGATAGTTTCTTCAGCTGCGAGCAGCTCATCTTTACAAAGTTTTAGTTCATCTTCAAGCTTCTGAGACACCTATTGGGGATACCATCAAAAGTCCAAAATTTATACATTGAAAATTGCAATTTTAATCAGAGAGATCGCATTGACTGCATGCATAGCAGTTTCACATAGCATCTTACTTGGTTACTTGCTCCAACAAGTTCCTTTTTGGCATTGTTCTCTATTACTAGATTACTTAAGTTGGCCATCTTTGCTTCCATGTTCCTTTTCTCTAGAATTGCAGCCTGGTAGATATCATCATCAGTAAGACAAATAAATAATAATTAAAAAAGAAAAAGAAAGAAAGTAAAAGAAAAGGTAAGAATCATTCCATGAAGTCAAGACCTTTACCTGAATTGCCTTATCTTTTTCATTGCATATTGATCTAAGCTGATCACGGTCGTTTATAACTTCCTCAAGATTTTGCTGTTCAGCTTTCAAGGATTCTTTCAAGCCCTCCAATTCTTCTTGTGTTCTCTCTTCTTGTTGTTGCTTCTCACGCAATTCTTCGAGCAACTATTCAAGACAATTTTGCCAAATAAGTCACATTGGACGTCCCGTAAGACATGGAAATAAACTTCTTCAATTACATTGATAACTTTAGGCCACAATTACCAAATCCATTGCCTAGGAAAACAGAAGCAACTACGGCTTATTGGTTTCTTTTACTATGTAACACAATAAATGATCCTTAGATTTAATTGTTCAGTTTGGTGTTCATCAAACAACCTGCATAACCTACTTAACCTACTATATTATAAACCAGAAGCTCATACTAACTTGATCAACATTATTTTGAGATTCTTCAACAAGTTTTGACAAATCTTGAACACGCTTCTCATACGAATCCAAATTAAGCCCTGGCTTAAAATTATTAGGAGTATCTCCATTCAAAGAACCACCAGCAGCAGACCGCGCTTTCGAATATCGTCGCAACATTACATCGTTTATATGCGTCTGAAGTGCAACACAAATTTCTTCCCCCTGCAACGAAGGATAAAATGCCAGTGAGGCAAAATAATTCCAAAATGGTAAAGATGTTAATCAATTCCTAAACAACGGGCTTGTGTGACATCAACAAAGGTAATGCATTATACCTGCTTGGTTTCAAATTGGAATATGTGAAGAACACCAGCAACTCGCATTTTAAAAAATACTGCTGTATTGCTGCTTCCAAATTGCATTATGTCTCTCAACTCAGCTGAGTGCAAATATTCCTTAGGAACTGGACGGAAAAAATGAATCTATAGACATTTGATCAAGAAACAAAACATATATTAAAAGCACAATTCATTTTCAACGACGTACAATTGTAAATCGTGTGACGTTACATTTTTAACCAGTTTTTTTTCTCTTCTTTTCTTTTTTACTCTTACCCCTCTTTTGTTAATTCCCAATATTATTCGTCCAGGCAGGAGTCCAATAGGATCATCAATCTTGCGAACATGGAAGAAAACAGAATTTCCATAAGGAAGAGATCTCAATATACGCAGAAATTGTTGTCTTGCATCGTCTTTAGTCAGATGCTCCTATTATAAGGAAATAAAACATCTATCAGAGGTAGAAAAAAGAAATTCAGTAGTTAATTTCATCAATTGTAAAGCTTATGATAGAAGCGAATATCAACTTCCATATTTAAAACTAGCAAGTGTAAAAAGACTGGAATTACATGCACGATGAAATGCATGAAAATAATTAACAATGCAAGTTAAAAAAAAGAAAAAATTAAAGTTCTCATAGTTATCACTAACTGAAGGTTAAAGAAAAATAAGTAGAGGAATTTTAGACAATATTCTGGTCCCATACCAATGCATGATAACGAGAAAGAATGTCCAACTCCCATTCTCGTTTTGCTCGAGTCATTGCAATTTGTCTTGGCAGGAATCGCTCCAAAAGTGAGTTCCAGTCACTGCTGAGAAATACAGAACTTCATATTCAGCTGAATTCACGAGTATATAGAAAATAGAAAAATGACAAGTTTGCTTATTAGAAGGAAAAATTTTAAATGACACTGAACACTGAAAGATGAACATTGAAAACCACATACGTGCACGATTCAGGTGTGCTAACAAATCCAATCTCGGCCAAGATTTGTAATGCAGAAAGCTGAGCAGCATCATCTCTTCCAATAGGATAGTTACCCAAAATATAATCGTGCTGCAACTGTAATAACACATCCAGGCATAAAAAGTCTATGACTAGAACGTAACTGCAGCTTCACGCATAAACTAGATAAGCTTTTATTCTTTTGTAAGACTTCAAAGAGAAAAGGCATACTTGAACATAGGACAATTGCACAAACATTGGATCTGTCACAGCATCATCCGACTCACGGAATAACTTTTTCTTGAAAATCAGTTTGCAGTGCAAAATTTCTCCCTTACTTCGATCCTTTGCTGCTTTAAATTCCGTCAGGAGATCCCCAACATATTTGTTATCATCTAACCCAATGTACTCCTCTGAGCAACAATTAAAGGAGAAGTCAGAGTATTGATTTTAGCTACCTTATATACTAATCATGGCGAGGTGAAAAAAGACATACCATTCCCAGGATCAGATGATTTGGAGCCTGTAATGACTTTACGACATTCAAACAGACTAAAGCTAGAGTATGTTGACAATTTAATAAGCCCTGCAAGTTCCTGGTGCACATATGAAGTTAGAGTAAGGAATGAAAAAATATAAACTTGATAAACGCAAACAAACTTATCAAGAAATACAAATAGAAGCAAACAAACTAACAAAACATAGCATCCTTTTAAGTGATAAACCAAATTAACCAAATACTTTCAGCAAGCAAAGTCGACTTGAAGAATAGAATGCCACAATTTAGCCGACACCAAATATGTAACACAATCGAAAGGACACATCAAGTGACTTGAATTTTCAATCTTCCACAACATTTCTATATATCAGTTAAAAATGATGCAATTGCTAATAGAAGCATATAAGGGTTTCAAAGTACCTCAACAGCATCAGCAACTGTTGTAGACATGTCATATGTAATTTCTTCAAATGTTTCATCCAAGAAGAACACTATAGTTGTCAGCTTTCTCCCAGTCATCAAAGCTTCGATCTCCTCACGCCCAGGTATTATGTGCCTAGGACCAGCCTTGACAGAGCGCTTCAAAGCATGTAATGTATTTAATGCAAGTACTTGGATCTCAGGATCAGTAGCCGCACCATGCGCTACGTTATGGATATATTCTGACAAATAACCCCCTATGTCTTTACTAGGAGGCATGGAGGACGCACATAAGTACATGAGCTCCCATGCTTTAATCAAGTATTGCCTGATTATGAGACAAGACGTGCATTAAGAACAACAACAATGGATATAGCTGCAATTACTAAAAACCAAGTAAAGAGTAAGCATGACACTGAATTTTAAAATCTACAAGTTGCATACCTCTCGGGGTTATTTCTTGTCTGTTTTGATATCTGAACAAAAAGTTCATCTCGAAGTTCCGAACGCTTCAAACTTTGCTTGTATAGCTTAACTACAAGCTCAACTCGTTCGTCTAAGCTTATCGGAGTTACACGATCAGATGAATCAACTCCCATATATTTCAGAATTATCTGGAATAGTTTCGTTGCCCGACTTACTAAATCGCCATTGATCTTAAGCAGTGATGTTGGTATTGGATCCTACATGGATCATTGAGTTAGCACTTCAAATGTTAAAAAGAGTTTCAACCACAAATATTTTTGGGGGAAAATGCCATTTGATACCTTTTGGAAAGAAAGCATGTCCTCAAATGTAAATTTTTCTCGAACTTGGGGACCTACAGATTTTCTAGAGAAAAGTCCACGTTTCCCAGCAGACTGGATTTGCTTCTGCATTAATTTTAAGAATCCGTCCACCTATGACAAAAAAAACCAATACAAACTGGTGATTTCAAAAGTTCATGCACATCAAAGCAAGAAATTCAAAAATAACATCATCGATTCAGGTAATTTAGTTAGACAAAGGTCACTGAGGCTGGCACCAAAAAATAACCAGGAAGCAACATTAATTAAACAAGTTATACTTATAGCTAGGTTTAAACATAAATTTTCTAACCTGGAATTTGTCGATCAAGGGCACAGCTCCGGCAAGTTCTGCTGGAACAGCCATTGATATAGTGGATGGTGTGCTGCAACAAACAAATCAAACAACAAATTACAAACTGCAGGGAAAACAGCAAATTTATTCTCGCTTGTCATAAAACTAGCCACTCGGTTCAATGAGAAAATGCCAAAATATAATGCCGCACAGAGTAAGGTTGAACATTGTCAACAACAAGAACAGAAATTCAACTATAGGCTTCCCAATAGGTGCAACTTTGAACTTCCAATAGCATGCATAAGTGTTATTTGATCACCTAATGTTTCAGGGATCAAGATTTATAAATATTACAACTCCTCAGCATTAATCAAACAATAACATGCTTACTTGTTACATCAAATATATTTTTCAATGCATCAAAAAGAAATGTAAATGAGACTCTAATACCCCATAACAATTCAACAAATACATCTACCAGATTTTAGCCAAGTAATCCTTATCCTTATTAAAAGCTAACATGTTAATCATCAGTCTTACACCTCAAAAAGAAAGTGATGATATACTCACTGTGGCACAAAATTGGAGCTATCGCTGTCGTAGCCATCACCATTGCTAACACTAGCATAGGGGTGTAAAGGTGTATCCTCATTGCCATTGCTAGAGCCGAAGGAAGATCTGCTTCCCCTCACACTTTGTGCCATGGATGAGGGCATATCAATGGTCATTCTCCCCCTTCAACTTCTTCCACTGCCATGACAAAAATCCAAACCTAAGAACAAAAATGAAAAAAAAATACAATTTTAAAGAACCGCAGGAATCTGAGCTTTGCTGATATGTAAAAACTCAAGCTAATCAGAAAGAATATTTGAGAACAAAGGGGATGATTGTTCTTGAAAACATGAAAAAAAATTCATCTGAAAACACATAAACCTTTTGCAACCATGAATCAAGCTTATGAATTTCAGGAACATTAAGGCAATGAATCATCAAAGTAATAGATAAAACGGCTAGGATGAAAAACCCATTTGTCAAAATCACCAAATACACACAAAAAAACAAAAACCCAGGAACCAAGAACGCTTCAAAACATCAAACAAAAAAGTGAGAAACTTTAAAGTACCAAACAAACAAGCAAAGCATTTTGGAGGCATTTCAGCTCAACTTGGCACAGACCCACTTCAGCATTGACCACAAAATGCACAAAATCTCAATCAAAAGTGGATTTTTTTTTTTTAAAAAAAAATCCAACAAGCTCATAAACTGTGAGCTGAAAAAATGAAAAACAGAGAAAATAAAAAGAAAATTAAAAAATCCAACCTTTGTAACTGCAATGAGGTAAGTGGTAACAACAAAACAAAGGGTTGTTGTCTGAAAAAGTTGTGAGAAGAGAAGAGAGAGAGATCTGAAAGAAAAGTGAGTTCTTTTAGAGTGTGATGTGTGTGTGTGTGTGTGGGAGAGAGAGAGAGAGAGAGAGAGTCACGAGAGCATTATAAATGTCCCAAAGTTCAAGTCTTTTTGTTGTTTTTGTGGGAAATAATCAAAAATCAAAATCAGTTCTTTGTGAATCTGCTTCTTCTTCTTCAACTAATATTGATTTAAAAGAAGAAGTAATTAACAGAGAGTGTGTCTTTGGTGTTAGAAGAGGGACAAGTGCAAGTTTTTTTAAATTTCAAATTCAGAGAGAGAGAGAGAGAGAGAGAGAAGACAGAGAATGAAGGAAAAAAGCTGCAAGCAAGTCACTTTCTCTTCCATTGGTTCCTTCACTTCACTGCCAAATAATACTAGAGAAGAAGAAATGGGTATTTTTCACTTAATTAATTTTGATATATTATTATTACAAAATATTTTGTATTTTCAATTAACTATATTTTCTTATGTGATTTTGAATATAGTTATGACAAAATAAAAAATATTTAAGAATTTATCACTAATATTTATTTGGTTAAACTATTTGTATTCAAAATTTATTGATTGATTGTAGTAATAAATTTTTTTTTTCATTCACATGATTCAACTCAAATACTTTATTTAACCATTTAAATTAACAAGTGTTTGTAAAATATATAATTAATTGATAACACAAAAAATTTATGTCAAATTAATTATTTTTAATCATAAACTACTGTATCAAATTAATTGTCTTTTTAGCTACCTTTTAAAATATGTAATTGTATTTTAAAGTATAATGTTGAATTCATTTATAAGTTTTGAAATCTAAGTTATTAAAAATAAATAAAGAAAGAAAGAAGACACATGATATAATCTCTCTTTGTAATAATATAAGCAATGCCAATACAAGTAATGCTAGTAATATTAAACTTCCTCCTATCATATGCATTATAAACTTTTTTCCATAAAAATTTAACCCAAGGAAAATAGGGGAATTGACATTTATATGGTTTTAAAGGGAGAGGAATTCGATTGTATAGGCCAAAATACAAAATTACGGATGCGTGGGGCAAATTTCTGAAATTGCCACTACGCAGGGCGATTTCAAAAAATTCTAAATAAAAAGAATAAGAAGGCTGAAATTGGCGGAGAGTCGCGGCGATTTCAGAGTCTGAAATTGTTAACCTGGGTGGTGATTTCAAACTAAAAAAAAATAATAAATGCAGATGTCTGAAATCGCCACAGAGGATGACGATTTTAGAAGAAAAAAACTCATACATTCGTAATTCTTTTCAATACATCATACTATGAAATTATAAAATTTTTGGGGCCATAGATAAGTAAAAAATCCACGAAAAGAACTTCATCCTTCTATTGAAATTGTATTTAGGTAGAAATCTGGCTTCTATTATAGATTAGCTGGCCAAACTTTCCACAAGGACAATGAAACTATGAAAGTAACCAGAAAATCATGTGTACATAATTTGAAGTAGCTAACATTGGACCCTACAACATTTGTTCTCCAAACGTCCCTCCAAAAAGATTCTTACTTAACAAGAAGGGTGTTGCCAGCACTAACCAAGGAAGCACCAGCAATCTCAGTATTCTTCATCCAATTCCAAATGGTGTGGCCCTTAATTGGATTTTGATTTTGACATTGCACCTTGTATATGAGACCCTACCATCTGCATATATACGTATCTTCCCCTGAACCCATAACTCAAAAACCCAATATCTCACTCACATTGATTGTGTTCCTACTGTTAGATTAGTTGGCATAGGTAAAATCTTTATTTATTAATAATTTTATT
>QANU01110351.1:57467-72515 GCA_003254905.1 Nissolia schottii
ATCACATTTTCAACCTTTCAACGATTTATCCGTAAAACAAAAACTGAAACATTACAGGTTATGTGGTCAAAACGAAATTAATTTTCATATATTTACTAGAAGTATTTACAAAAATGCGTATTGGTTACATGCAAAAAAAATCAAGTTTCATGGTCTTTCTTTCTTCTTTTGTTGCTTTCTTTGAAGGAAATTTGAGCAGAGCAAAGAGAGACGACGAGATCGAACGAAGAATGAGATCGAAGAGAACGAAGAGAGTGAAGAGACTGAGGGGAAGATGAACAGTTTCGCGTTTTTGGCAATCCTTATTTTTTGAAACGGAAAGGTTTTGTATGGAGAGTGTGTCCACGCGCCCGTGGTTGAGAGTAGGAGAGAGAGTGGCACAGACGGTTAGTTGAGGGGACCCACTGTATTATTATACAGGTGTATTATTATTAGGTGTACATGTAGTATAACTGAAATAAAAATTGGTGATAATATGAAATATTATCTTCTATTATATTTTGGAAAGCCTCACATTAGTTCTAAAGTATTGACACCTTTTATGCTAAATTATTGATTTTGGACCGAAGTGTTTTTAATTGACAATCACACCATCTAACTGTCCTCTAACTTTTCTTTCTCTCCAGAAAACTATAAAATGCACAAAACCCACAACTTTTTTCATAACCATAGCATATGAAGTTCAATTTTCTGTGGGGTTATGCGTGAGGTATAAAAAAATAATTATTGAGGGGTTACGAGTCTTGAAAAATATGATAACTAACAAAAAAAAGACAAAAGCAACAAAAAAAAATGACATAGTAAGAATAAAAGGGCATGTTAACTACTTGGCATAGTTATTGAATGAAGAAATTCTTAGATGGTAAGAAAAAAGGTTGTACAATTTTGACGCACCAAAAAGAAAAAAATATCGTAATATTTAATTTAAAGTAATCTTGAATGTTTTTGACCAACTACTTATTTATTAGTAATATGCAATTCACAGCTCAACTACTTCATCACATTTTTTCTAATAAATAATAATTGGTACATAATAACTTTTCCACATCTTCAACAATTTTTAGGAAATAACATTTCAATTTAAAATGATAAAATAATATCAATTGTTTTTCCTATAATTATAATAATCACTAGTATAAAAAAAATATTGTCTACATGTCTTCAAATGCATTATATAATTCAAGAGAATTATAGTCATAGAGGGCCATGTACATGCATAATTAATTGAAATAAGAAAAACTGATAGTGGACTTATTCAGAAAAAGAGAGCCAAATTGGAAGCAAATAAGTATTTGCAATAACATATTTCTTCAAAGTTAGTTTCACGCTGTCATTAAAATCCCAAGATTGCCGGCTATGGCCTGTGGAAATTGGCATGTAGACAAAATAAAAATCAAAAGTTCCCAAGAGATTGAAAAAGAGAGTAAACCATGGGTTTTAATTAATGTGAAGAAGTGATATGACTCACGAGAATGGCCACTTTGACTTTTCAATTTTCATTCCTTTTCAACTAAGAGAATTATTGGAATATATTTAATGCGTATTTTAAAAATATTATTTACAATTAGTTTAATAATTTTAATATACTTTGTTAAGTATAATAAACTAAAGTCAATAATAAATAATGTTATTGAAACACGTATTAAATGTACTCTAATAATATATAAGAATTTCTCCGTCACCTATGTTTGTGCAATGCTTGTCCTTGATTTCATTTATGCAAATACATTAATTTTGATACATAACAAAAAAAATGGATAGATACAAATTTAATGCTCATATTTAAGCATATTCACAATGAAATTAATAAAATCTATAAATAAGTAAATATATCTTAAAGATACACTTTTATGAAAGAGTTTATCTTAATATGATGTCTTAGATCAATATCTATCAAAAAATTTCTCTACAGTGTAAAGCAGTTTACATTAACCAATAATAATGGATCATGGATTGTTTGACTTTGGAGATAGGCTAAAGAGCCAAACTCCTTTAATGACATGGCAAAACATAACTGGATGACCATGTACTGTTCATTTATTTATTTATTTATTTTTGTTTAGGCCAGAGATATTATTTTATTGGAGATAATCACGTTTAAGTTGAGTAGGATTTTACAACCAATAAAACTCTCTATTTTTAAAATTTAATATAATTACATACTTAGGACTCGAAGTAAAATTAAAACAACCCTTTGTTAACTGATCTACATGTTTGTCAATAATTCTTTTACTCTGATAGTGATTAAAATTTAAATCCTTAATCAAAAGGGAAAACTGAAAGAGCTTTAAAAAATATACCAACCTTAGAAGTTACTCTAGAGCAACAACCAGATGCAGTTCAAGCTAAGAGGGCATCTTTTGGGCAATAAAGGCATGCATGAGAAAGTTGAGGAGCAACTTTACTCTTCAATTGTGTGGACCAAATTTGCTATAACCGCGTAAAAGAAACAAAAACTTGATTAGAAATTATTATGAAGTAGTTGGCAAAAAGAAAAAACTTTAGGTAACAAATTCCTTTGTTAGTGAAAAAAACACTAGCACTCATTGATATGGTTATTCCCTTTTTAGGAGGAACAAGGTTCGGTTAAAATAGCTACTTCCATCCGTGGCATTCAAGGAATTTGGTTTGGTCCATGTTGGCCCCACTCAATATTTTAGGTTGGAAAATTATTTGACACATTTGAAAATTATGGCTCATGAATCAAATCTACATTTGATCTACTCAAGTTGTTATTTATGAAAGATAGAAAAATAGATGCACGTGTGACTAACAAGTTATTCGACAAGCAATACATTTGATTTTCAATAAATACATTTGTTAAAAAAGAGAGTAACATTTATTACTTTATCTAATGGAATTGTGAAAGCAATGTATTCCATTATTTTTTTAAGAGTTAATTAAATTTTTAGTCCCTGTAATATGAGAAAGTTTAGTTTAAGTCCTTCAGTAGAGATTTTAGTCTCTGTAAATTTTGTTAGTTTGATTTTGGTCCCTGTAGACGTTTGGGAACTGACGGTGATAACGTGTCAGTTAACTCCGTGGACGTGGCATAACCCGATTCAGTTAGTTTGACTCATCAACCTGGTACATATACAACCCGACCCAGTTTTTTTTATAAAAAAATTTAAAAAATTTGAAATCCCTAAATCCCCAAATCTGAAATCCCACCCCCAAACACAAACCACCACCATTTCCCCCTGCCTCCCTACTCCTCTCCGTTTCCCCCAAACCACCTACGTCCTCTGCACACCCGCCGTCGCGACTATTCTCCGGTCTCTCTATCATCTGTCGTCCGCGACCCTCTCTCGTCTGTCTCTCAGCCACCAAGGGAGGGCTCTGGGGCCCGTAAATGGGCTGGTGGAAGGGCCACACGCATTGGCCCGGACACTGCGTCTCGGAGTTCCCACCCACACGTAAGCAAAATTGCCCCCGCTCTTTCTGTTACCCACCGAGGAACCATGGGTGCCGCATCTATTAGAACAGGACCCTTCGACTGCCACGTCAGCGGCAGTTAGGACCACATTGATGGTGTTATTCGGGCCCCCCTGGATGCCAGATGGAGAAGTTAGTTGTTGGTGAGGGATTTGCTGAGGGAGTAGGACTCGTCGAGGATTTGGGCGCCGAGGGTGAAGGTTGGGGAGTTGTTGTTGGACTTGATGAGGCGGTAGTATTTGTCAGTGGATTTCCGCCACGTGGCGACGGATGGTTGGGTAGTTGTGGGGGAGGAGAGGGAGGTGATGAAGTTGGAGATGATGACGTGCTGGGAAGGCTTGAACTGGCCGTACCAGATGAGGTTGAAGGGTTCAAAACCCCATGTGGGGCTTTTCCAAATTTCTGTGGATGATTTTTTGTTTCAATTTTCCTGACATTTTTTCTTGGAGGAATTGGTAGACTGTGTTAGGTTGTTGGTAGGTAAGCATCGATGTTTCTTCTTCTTCTCCCAACAATCACCCTTTGTTGTTGTTATCCCTTCTGGTAATGTTTAGTCGAAGATGCAACTGCTTAGTTGAAGATATGGGTTGGGGAAGATGACAATGGAGAGAGGAGAGACAATGAGGTTGGGATGGGGGGATTTCAGATTTGGGGATTTAGGGATTTCAATTTTTAAAATTTTTTGTTATAAAAAAAACCGGGTCGGGTCATATATGTACCGGGTTAATGGGTCAAACTAATTGAACCGAGTTATGCCATGTCCGCGAAGTTAACTGACACGTCATTACCGTCAGTTCCAAAACGTCTTCAAGGACCAAAATCAAACTACCAAAATTTACAGGGACTAAAATCTCTACTAAGGGACTTAAACCAAACTTTCTCATATTACAGGGACTAAAAACTTAATTAACCATTTTTTTTATAATAATTATAAAAGAAATAGATGCATGTGGGCACAAACATGCCATGTTCATTATGTAACGCTAGCCCATATCTGGTAACCAAAAAGGCTATTAACCAAATATTGACCAAACTCTCTTTAGGTTTCCAATTTCTTAAAGTATATAACTACAAAACAAGAGAGTACGTAGCTGATATGATGAAATTGTTATAATTGTAGCTTTTGGGGCTATTCGAATTATGAGTAAAATGAAATTATGCTCTCTTGGGGTTGTAGCATTTGATCCAATAAAAACTGTAAAAGAAAGATAATTCTCTTAACTGGGTTCATTGGTGTTTGTCACGAGTTGCAATTTGTTCAAAGAATAATGCATTGGTGGGGTTTGGATAAGTCACAAGTTGCGTTTTAAATGTGCATGTTATTAAATGGCACATCCAATATACATCTACTTTTTTTTTACCGGACACTTATTTCAACAAGGTTTTTTTTCTTTTTCTTTTCTTATTTAGTAGCAATGAAAAGTCCGTTTTATCCTAAATCTTGAATCAAATTTTCTTTTCTGTGCCAATGTATCAAAAAATTGTTTCCGACCTTTCACCGAGGGAAAAAAAAAACACACCATCAAGAGTTGTAAGAGTCAAATTATGAATCACCCTAGTCATCCCATTCAATTTCCCTTACTCATAAATTCACCCCAAATCACATTTCTTATGTAATCTCGTGCTAATCTCTGAACAGATTGTTACCAAACAGCCACATTGTTATTTACTCAGCTAATCAAATCAAATCAAGACAAAAGGATACAACCAATCAAATCCAACAAAACTCAAAAAGGGTCAAATATTTAAAAATAAAATAAACTAAAATAAAACAGAAATAATCAAGACCTGGATAAAATAGGCATGAAATAATTCCTTTTTCACATGGCTCTCAAAAGTTTCCACTCAAATTGATTTGTTGCATATCCCACAACAAAACAATCATATCCACAAGTCAACAATCGCCACCTGAACACTAACCCAACATCCCTACCACTACAATCACTTTGCACGTTTTCGTCTAATCTCCTCACTCTGTCATCGCTCTTCAGCTTCTCCATCGCACGATCATCTCCGGCGGCGTCGAGGCCAATTGGATGGATATGGTCATCCCAGTTGCGAGAGAGGCATGAGATGACATGGCTGATGGCAGCAAGAGAGAGGACCAGATTGGCAGCATCGTGGCAGAGAATGAATCCGAAAGGAGAGAGAGAGAGAGAGAGAGAGAGATAGAGAGAGTGTTCCAGTAATTTGAGTCTTACAAATTTATGGTTACTTATTAGGCTATATTAGGCCATATGTGCTACAATTATGTGCATTACTATCTTAGATCATTGCAATCATTTATATATGAATATCATATTGCATTGAACGGTGGAACAATAGGTGTAGGGTGGACAACATTCAAAGTTCCCCTTTTAATTTGGGGGGGGGGGTGGACATTTGAAACGTTACCCATGTTATAATAAGATGGCCAAAAACTACAAATAATTCATACATCATTTAAGAGATTCATGCATTTGTAGTTGAACTAGAAAAGGAAATAGATACATTTCAAACTAAAACTATAAACCACGTTTTTATGTGAAAGCCCTTAATAGATAATATAAAGAAAACAAGATTTATTTACTACTACACATGCCCGTGCACTAAATATGGTGCAAAAAGAAATTGTCACTATCATTGTACCTGAATTGACTGTAATAAAACTCTGATGTACATACTGATACTGTGCAAAAAGAAAACATCATTTAATCATTACAACTTTTACATCAACTCTTTAATTTCATTTTTTATTATCAAATCATCAACAAATAGACTACAATGGCACCTTAATTGTTGTATGCACAACATGCATTTCTTCATTACACCTTAATTTGAATTTCTCTCATGCTGGGGAATGTGATGCTGCCCTTGTTCTCCCCCTTTGATGGACCACAAAAAGAAAGGAGCAAACTAAATAGGACCTGTACCATGTGAACAAATAAACAAGAAGGATATGACACATTACATATAACCAAGGATTAGGAACTTGTATATTACACAGAAGAAATTGAACATGAGCTCCACTTGAATTGTGGTCCCACCTAGAATGAGTCCCAGCTGTTTATTTCTATGCCTCCTTCGTCACATGACATGACAGTACAAAATTGCAAAGGATAAAAAATCCATTATCCATGCAATTTATTATGAAACATCAACATCCAAAATTACTAAGATTTATCTCCTCTCCTAGCTTAACTACAGATCAAGCCGAACTTTTTACCCCCAAAAAATTCACTTTTGAAATAGTAGGGGTCTGATTGGTTTTTGTTTCAATTTTCTGTTTTCGACCGGTTTTCTGTTTTTCAAAATTTCTTTGAAAAAAATAGTGAAAAACAAGAAAAATCCTAAAAATAGGACACAAATTGAAAAACAGAAAATGAAAACAGGAAATCAATACAAAAACCAAACAATCCCTTCATTCAGCCAATCTAATTTTGGGCTGTACATGAAGGGAAGCCCATCTCCCCCAATGAACCTGTGTGTATTCTGATGGCAATTGATTTAGGAACCCAAGTTAAAAGCTCCCACAAAACCATCAACTGAAAAAGCAAAGAATCATACAAAATTTTATAAACTCGTGAGATCTAACTAACCTCGGCTAAGTTTAAACCTATGAATTGAGAATATTTTTCCGAAAACTCCTTAGTCTCTCCATGACCACACGGATTTGCTCCGAAATTGATGTGTAGAGACATCTCTGTGCCACTTCGTCCAGACCATCCAAAGTGCTGGGCCACCCGATGGTAGGAAATTGTGCATCACGAGACTGGGAAATAGCCATTTGCCTCATTGTTGGAAGGTCAAATTCGATTGGATCACCAATAATTATGTCAATTTTCTTATTACATAATGGTAGAGGAGGCCGTTTACCAAACATAAATTTCTCTGGCATCACCTAGAAATAAATATGAGCACAACCTAGCATTAATAACCAAAATAAATATACAGCTTATTTCAAACAAGTCGGATTATATTACTAAGCCTATGTTCACCAATAAAAAGAATACTCGCTGTAATCATCCAATCTTTATAGAATTAGCCAGAATTTGATATACAAAAATTTATGCACAACTGCAGTGATGACACTTGCCTATTCACAGTTAGGCATCTATAGCATTTTCTTTAAGGCAAAACATCTGTAGCATTTTTATTGGGTCAATTTTATAGTAAATCAGCAAATTGCTGAGTGTTACCTCCTGAAAACCATGATGGACAATTGGCAATACAATCGGAGTTACAGGTGAACGGACAATTAGACTCGCAGTCCCCCACTTCAATCGCCTTATAGGTGCATCTTCTTGATACACTTTTCCTTCAGGAAATGTATGCAGCTGCAATACCACATTCCAAAACACAACCATGATCCACCATGCAAAATATCATCATAAAAGAGTTAAACTTATTGGGGGGGGGGTATTAAGTGTTACATAGATACCCATTCTCCATCATTTAAGTGCTCAAGAGCTTCATTCATGTGTTCTTGATAAATTCCACCACCTCTTGTAATAGGTATGCATTTCCCTGTGCAAGTTACGGTTTTAGAAACAACAACACAACAGTAGACTAAAAAAACATAGGAAACCATTTCAGCACATTTTGATTCTTTAGTTAAATACGTTTCGAGCCTCCAACTGAAACTCACAAAATTGATAGTAATGAAGCATCAAATTATAAACGCTCCAATTAGGTCAAACTTCGATTGCCTTTGTGAAATGAAATGGATTTCATCATCAAAGACTACTGAAGTATATACAATACATAAAGGTACAGAGATATGACTAGTGGTCCAATACAATAAACTTGTAAGTTGAAATACACATAGCTCAAGATAATACGCATGAAAATTGAAAAACCATAACTTGAATCACTTTGACTGAGACTTACTAAACACTTACCAACCCGAAAAATATATGAATACAACGCATTCTTAAAGCATATATCCTCCGCAGCAAGCACCCATCGAGCTAATCTAGTGTCAAAGATGGGAAAGCCCTTGAATCCCCACATAACCGGATCATCCAACCTATAAGACAAGTTCCAAAACCCTCAAAACAAATTATTTAAAAAAGAAAAACAGATTTTCTTGTATACTCCCTGGGTTAGAAGAAAGCCAGCCATGTTATGATCCATTTATTATTTGACACTTGGCATTGCAATTTTTCACTTTCACTACATCTTTAACGAAATAAGAATTTATAGCATGGTCATACAACATAAGATGGATTGTGTTCTACTCAATAGATGATAAAGTAACATTTCAACTTCAGTTACGGGTAGGACCTACACTTGTGTCTGAAATGTTACTTTATCATTGAGTATGACACAATTCACCTTATTAGTGCTCCATCACATCACTTTGCAATAATTTCTCTAATGCAATAGATGCAATGTCAAGAGAAATTCTTCTGTGGTCACGTAACATTATGCCGGATATGCACTTGACCAGGCAGAACAATGACCCAACCTTCATTTTGCGAGAATCCACAATTTATTAAAGTTGAAATGTTAGTCGAAGTGTGACTAGGAGCATATCAAGCATCCAACACGACACTCCATGACCACACAAGAATTTCACCGGTGTCAAATTGCTAATGAAATAGAGCAAACACAAGAAGACGTTTTTTTGCTTGCTCTAAGATCACCCAAGAATTTCTCACAAGCTTTGCATAATATGAGAGATACAGAGAGAGAGAGTTAGGGGAGCTGACGTGGACATGTGGTTGCTGACGGTGATTAAGGGGACGCCGGGGGTTCTAGAACAGACGAGGCGGAGGAGCGTGTCGGCGTTGTGGACGGTGGTTCTGTTCACAAGAGACGCCACCGTTTTGGCGAATGCCCCAACCGCTGCAATGACCACCTTCCTCGGTATCCCTCCCAAGTGCTCTGCCCTCGCCGCCCACTCCATCCTCCGAGCCATTTCAAATCAACAATTTGGATCGAAGTGAGCAGAAACTGAATGGAAAGGAAACGTAAAAGGTAAACGGTAAACTCACCGGGCGCCGGAGAATAGCGTTAGTCGGCAATGGCTGTCGGCGGAGCTGAGCGAGCTTAGTGAAGAAACAGTGATGTAAGCCAAAGCAAAGGGAAGAAAGTAACTAACGCACGTTTTTTTTTGGTGTAAAAATGGGCCTCGAGGCCCAACTAAATGCTTTTGCCATAATGGGCCTCAGAAAAAGAGTGCATCTGGACCAAAAAAAGGCGTCTTCTTCCTCTTCCACTTCCTCAAGCTCTCGCTCTCTTCCGCACCTGAAAATTACTATCCTATCCTTCATCTGTTTGACAAAATGAACTTTACTGCAAAATAAAGTTTGTTTGAACGTGTCAATTTTACTACTTTATTGGATCTTCTTCCTCGGCTTTTAAAAGAAGGAAAAAACCACTCCCTTTCTTGGTTCTTTTGGACGATTAATTTATTAGGTCTCATCTCAATTGCAATTAAATTTTTGATATATTTAATGAAATCATATTAGTGACACTTTAATTTCTTTTCGTTTTTTTAATTAGATCAAACTATAATTTGTCACAGCACATGCTCATGGATTGGTGATTGCCAAAACAAAGCAATTCTACATTCATTCAACAACAAACACTGCTATTGGTTAGCATCAAGCAATTCATTTTTATTCTTTTCATATAAAATATCTAAATCAATATAACCAAGCGACTTGGAAATGCTGCCGATTGCTGTATAGATATTCAACAGGTAACGCTTTACTTAAGGTGGAAAGAACCAGTTATCTTACAAAAGTTGAAAGTTGCTAGCAAGTTGCAACTAGATTATGGCTTATTTCATGTATAAGATTAAGATGTGAGAGCATTGTACCATGTTACAACTTCTCCCTGTGGTTTTAACTCTTACAAGCTTCCCAAGTTTTTTCCTTTTTACTCAATCATCAGTCAACATTTTTAGTAATGGCGGTTTATTAGTCCAAAAAATGGTATGCACAAAAAGAGTCACAAATCAATTGATCTCTCATCTCAGCAGCTTCATGAAAATCAAAATGCCTCTTTCTTTGTGCTTCTTGTTAGACTTTGATGCTTCACAATAATAACATCTCTGAAGGCTCATCAAAGCTCACGCTATGATTCAGCTGAAGCTCAACAACAGTAGCCAGTATAGGAAAATGTTGTTGTATTGTAAGGAATGATGGAACAAGAGTACTTGCTTGTGTGCTAGGCCAATTTGTGGAAGAAGTCAGTTTAGAAGTGAGATCCAAGGAGAAGCAAATTCGTTTGGAATTAATCTATCCGGCGAGATCTTCTTTTAGCCCCCGCAGTCACCTCCATGACAAGAACTGAAATGCTGGGACATGTATAAATCCTTTACAGTTTGTAGTGAAAATTTTAAGTGACAAATAACATATATAGAAGGGACTCGGGGAAACCCTTTGATGGAAACGTGCCTTTACTCATGACAATACAATAGCAAAGATGTTTGTTCAGGCTCAATCAATGGCCAGAAAACTTTCATCTTGGGCTGTCCAATTTTATTGGCTAAAAATTCATATAAAGGGTAGCTCATTGCACGAGGCTTCCACCTAGTGTAATCTAAAGAGGGTAAATGTATGCAGTCAGATCCTTACAAGCAAAGAGGTTGTTTCAAGGACTCAAGATTTGTGACCTCCAAGTCACAGCTCACACGGCAGCAACTTTATTGATGCGCCAATGGTCACTCTCTTCGGCTTACAATTCATATCCAGCCCATGATTTACAAAGATATGAAAAATGGGTGGAAATCTAACTAGGTATAGGTAAGGAACTTGTACTAACTTTCAAAAAATATAGAAAGAACAATCTTCTGAAAAGAATATGCATTGGCTTTACTATTACTTACCAATAACCAACTCTTATGTTACAAAAAAGAATGCCTATATATTTAGAATTGATAAAGCACAAACTCAGAAAAAAAACAGGTTTGTCTATTTAAAAAATGTAACTTTAGAGAATATATAAGTGTAATCATAGTATCATACCAAAGTTTCCGGGAAGATGATGCCCTAAACCTTCACCAAGTGTGCTTCAGCCACCGAGGAATTCAGGTCTTCTCGAGACTGTGATCTCCTACTCTGCAGACGCATCTGACTTCGGTGGGGTGACCAGAAGGTTCCTATATTACTGTTGTCAAACTGCATCTGCCCTAAATTGTTTGAGGAATAACTATGCGAAACGCTACTTGCTGATGGGTAAAAGGAAGGTTCTGTAAGCTGAATGCCGCCACCTTTATCGACCGCAAGGCTAAATGGTCTATCTTGTGAACCTGCAATTGTTGGGCTGAGTGGAGTCTTTATTCTTGCATCCCCTGCAAATACCATAGGAAAATTGACTTCAAGGTTCTTCAATAAAGAAATATTACCAATAGATCAACATTGTATGCAACAACAACAAAGCTATATTGCACAAGGTAGGGTCTGCTGCATAGATCAAACAACTCAAAAAAATCAAAACCATCCATCCAAAGGAGCAACCAGCTATATTTGTACATAAAATGAAAATGAGTGTGGTAACGTACATAATGCACCAAATGAGAGAACTGTAAATATGCAATATACAAAGCAGTGCAGGTTCCTTTACTAGGCAAAAACAACAAAGCCATTCTTTTAAGATTCTTTTAAGAAACTATGAACTTTTATAAACTCGTGTTCATTTACAAATTTAGACCAATAAGGCTTGAGTGACTTGAGCTCTAATAATGATATCTTTGTTCTGGAACAAAATTTAAAATATAAATGATACTTACTTGACATATCAATCCAAGAAGGCATTGACATTTGCTCTTCCAAAACAAGGGATTAAATTATAACAAAACGATATTTTGCCAAAGCACACACAAGCATCTATTCTTTACTATAGATCTTGGAATAAGATTGAGAATATTTAAATTTAACCAAATATAGATCCATCTGTTCACCTCTTTCCTATCTGATGAAATGAGGATTCATTTTCACAGATAAACTCACAAAAACTATAATCCACAAAAGATAATCAAATCAATAATACATTTGAGAAAAGCTGATGGAGATACATCATTTGGTGAAATGGAATATATGACAATGATGAGAAATAATTGGATAGATTCATATAAGTCGTGGCAAGTCCAGACATAAAATTTATTGAGTCATCAAAAATCATTTGTGTAAATAGCTTACCAGAAATGATAGGACTCCATCGCTTGAACCGGAAAGGAGATTGGATATTAAGAACGGATGCAGTGGACACACTATTATGCCTGAAAAGGGGAAGATATTGCCTCCGGAAAAATCTCGGCTTCCAATTGCCGGCGCTGACACATGATAAAGCACACAGTAGGAGAATAAAAGAAAGTAACAAAATGAGAATAAGAATAAGAGGGTGTATCTTTGTCGGGAACAAGGCAAAACCACGAAGCCCAAATCTAGCCGAATAGGCCTTCCCAGCTTCCAGCAAGGCAACTCCAAGTGTCCAAGTGATACTTCCAGAGCCAACAGTTATATGCTTATCAGTAATGTGCAAACCCTCTCTCAGCAGCGATGCAACATACGGCGCCCGAAAGCAGTATTGCTCAATAAAGGGCTGAGGAGCAACACTGGTCCTTGCAACATCCCATTTTTTATCACAAAATTCCCTACCTTTCTCCAATACATCATCAAGTGTGGCGTCTGCAGTTAGGTTGAAAAACCGGTACACCACAAAGAATCCAGAAATCACATAAAAGTGGCCTAACGGGCGAGGGAGATTATCCTGCAGAGCACAGGGATGCACTTCACAATCAAGCCCTGGACTGAGATCAGACCATTCAGACAAATTGACGGCCACTTTTGCAAGCGCGCTGCACTTTTGCCAATTTGGAGCACCAATGAGCGTTATCGGGGTTCCCAATCCTCCTTTCTTACCCAACACTTTCCCATTAATTTCAGGACTCTCACCTTCCTGGATACCAGAAGAACAATGAGAGCAACTGAACTGATCCTTATACCCATTATGCAAGCATGGATGCTTAAGCTCCAACTTCCCCTTAGCCAGATCCACATTCTTGGACCGGAACTCCTCCTTAAAAAGATGTGCCACGGATTTGTCAAACGCCTCGTTAAGACCATACCCCGCTAGAGAATATGCAGTGAGGTGATGGTTCACCGATCCGATCCTAACATACAAGCTAGTCTCGCTGTTCAGCTGCTGATCCCCCTCGAAAGTGACCTGCAGTGACGAGCCCCCCAGATCGAGCGCCCCATAAGTCTCCTTCCTTGGCTTAACCCCCAAGATCCCGCTATGATAATTGAGTGCGATCCACCCAAAGTACGCCTCCTCGGTCCCAGTGATGATCTTAACCCATTCCTTGCGGCACACGAATGGCGACGCTTTAAGCACAGACCAGGCATTGTCCAGCAGCCACTCGGAGTCTACATCAGGCAGCCTCCGAACACCGGCCGTAGCATACAAAAAGAGTGAAGTCCTCCGGTGATTGCGCTCCGGAATCTGCTTCTGAGCCCATTTAACAAGCGGCTTCAATGCACTCTTCAATCCAGAAACATTGTGAACCAACTTATCAAGTCCAGGCTCAGTCTCCATCCTATCATAAGCCCTACCACTCACCAAACCACCACTCTTTTTCCCCAAACTATCCCTAACAGATTTCACAACAATTGGAAGAGTAGTGTCCTCCTTGTGCTCAATCTCAGCATGGTAAACATAAACCCTAGTTCCGGTGCTACCACAATCAAGGACAACATAGTAATTTCCGGACCCATTGTTCCAAAAATAAGAGCTAACAATCATGTAAATCGTAAAAAGGAAGAGAATTAAGCAGAGAGAGAGTGCGATGGGTCTGACCCATTTTCTGCGATGAACCGGGTTGGGACCCTGAACCGGCTTTGATTTGGAGAAGCTGGTGGAACCGACGAAGGGCTCCCTCTGGAGGAGATCATGCTGGCGGTGGTAGGAGGGGAGATCTTGGAGGGAGGCAGAGATTCGTAGGTTGTTGGTGTTGGTGGTGTTGTTGTTCTTGCCAAAGACCATGTCTTTTTGAAGAGGAGAAGGTTACCCACCTGGATTTTTATGTAGCATTTGGTGGTTGCATCATAGCCGGAGCTGAATGAAGGAGGAAACAATGGAATTTAACTTTATGGGGTGAGATTGAAATCAGTGAAAGTTGGTATTTTCTGTTGGTGGTGGTGGAGTTGATCTCAGAGATCGTGGTGGAGTTGCAGAGTGAAGAGAGAGAGAGAGAGAGAGGGAGAATGAATGGAGTTTTACACAGATCTTCTTCTCTCTGCACACAGTATTGGATCTATGGATCGTTTGGGAAGGGAAAACCAAAGGGAGAAAGATCAGTTTCTTATTATTTTTTTTATTTTGTGTGTGTTTTACTAGTATGATTTTGATCCAAAGTTTTGGACTGTCATTATTATTATTATTATTATTATTATTTATTGAAGGTTTGTGCTGTTATTAGATGCATTTGAGAATTTATCAAAAAAAATTCTGTATTTTCGATAACAGTAGATACTTTAAATTTTATATTTTCACATACTTGACTATTACTTTAATTATCTCACATATAATTATCTCGCATATAATATTACAATAATTAATTTTTTTAAACTTCACAAATTACTTTTAATAAAGTTGGACGTCATATATATATATATATAT